>PVJI01033306.1:0-11380 GCA_004026765.1 Micronycteris hirsuta
AGGTGGGGAAGCATCAAAAACAATGACTCTAATTAAGAAATTGAACCTATGCACCCCAATGTTCATAGCAGCACAATTTACAATAGCCAAGTGCTGGAAGCAACCCAAGTGTCCATCAGCAAATGAGTGGATCAAGAAACTACGGTACATTTACACAATGGAATTCTATTCAGCAGAGAGAAAGAAGGAGCTTATACCCTTTGCAACAGCATGGATGGAACTGGAGAGCATTATGCTGAGTGAAGTAGGCCAGGCGGTGAGGGTCAAATACCATATGATCTCACCTTTAACTGGAACATAAGCAACAAAAGCAAAAAGCAAGCAAAATATAACCAGAGACATTGAAATTAAGAACAGTCTAACAATAGCCAGAGGGGAGCGGGGAGGGGATTGTGGAAAGAAGCGTTTTCAGGAACTACTGTAAAGGACACATGAACAAAACCAAGGGGGAGGGTGGAAGCAAGGGAGGGAGGTGGGTTTGGATGGGGTGGGTGGGAGGGGAGGGGACAAAATGCAGACAACTGTAATTGAACAACAATAAAGTAATAAAAAAAGAATAAAAAAGACAGTAACACTTTAAAAGACATTGCTAAATGTATTTGCCACTTTATAGGTTGTTTATATTTCCCCCTACCTCTGATGGACAAAATTAAAAGGATATATTATAGAAAGGCTGACTATAACAAAGTCAGAAAAGTAATAGGATTATAAAGTGGGGAAACAAAGCCAAGTTATAGTCCAAGAAATAGGGCTGTTCAGTTTACAGATTTGAAGTTAACCTATTCCCTGTATAGGGAAAAGAAACATGATACCAAAAGACTAAATAAGTTCATACTGCAAAAGGATTGTATAAAGATATTGCATGAGCCCTCACTGGTGTGCATCAGCAGGCTGGGCATAGTCCTGCAGACTGAAAGTTTGCTGGTTTGATTCCCGGTCAGGGCACATGCCTGGGTTGTGGGCCAGTTGTGTGTGAGAGACAACTGATAGATGTTTCTCTCACACATTAATGTTTCTCTCCCTCTCTTTCTCCCTCCCTTCCCCTCTCTCAAAAAAAGAAATAAAATCTTTTAAAAAAGGTATAACGTGAGTTTTCAGGGGAGAAATCAGTAAGATAAAACAGGAGGGGGAGTTCCATAGAGAGCAGAAAAAAGGAAAATTTTAGAAAACTGCTGATAAATTTTAAGACAAATCCTTTAAAAATGTTTATTGTTTTGTTTTATTTTTTAATTACAGTTGACATTAAATATTATTTTATATTACTTCCAGGTATACAGCATAGTGGTTACACATTAATATAATTTACAAAGTTACCCATCCCGGTAAATGTAGTACCCATTTGGCATTACACATAGTTATTACAATACTGTTGACTATACACCCCATGCTGTACTTTACATCTCCTTGACTATTTGGTAACTACCATTTTGTACTCCTTAATCCCTTCATGTTTTTTACCCAGCCTTCCAAACCCCTTTGCATATGGCAACCATCTGTTTGTTCTCTGTATGACAAATTATAAGGCAGAATGTTTTGACATCATACATTATTTTATATTGAAATAGTCACTAGTAAATTTTGTCCAATCTCTCCCTTGAAATTTATAAAATATAAACATCCTTATTGTTTAGCTGTGTGCTAGCCATATGTGGCTTTTGAGTGCTTGAAATGTAGCTAAGTCCAAATTGAGATGCATTGTAACTGTAAAATACACACTGGTTTTCAAACACATAGAACAACAATAAGAAGAATATAATATTTCTGATTAATAACTTTTATATTGATTAACAATGTAAATGATCTTTTGGGCATGCTAGAGTAAATAAAATGAAATAAATTAATTTCATCTGTTTCTTTTTACTTTTTAAAATATGGCTACTAAAAAATTTAAAATTGCTTATTCGACGTGCATTGATTTCTATTACACAGCATTGGTCTAGCCTCTGCCCACATGACTGCTCTTGAAAATGTTCCATGTCCTGTTAAGATTTAAGATTCTGTATTGTAATTATATCTATATAAATTTACTTGGATTTTATGACATTCTGATTTGCACTTGATTTATTTTTGAGCAGTTTGGGGGTACAGTTCACACAAACCAGATTACACATCAGATTCCTGAACAGACTTTCTTTATAAAACCATTTGTACCATAAACCTTGGTGTCATAATAGGTGGCATTTTATCTTGTAGCTGTATTTTTATTCAACTTTTTAAAAAGATTTTATTTATTTATTTTTAGAGAGAGGAGAGGAAAGGAGGGAGAAAGAGAAGGAGAGAAACATCAGTGTGTGGTTGCCTCTCATGAGCCCCCTACTAGGGACTCAATTCCCTGACTGGGAATTTAACTGGTGACCCTTTGATTCACAGGCCAGTGCTCAATCCACTGAGCCACACCAGTCAGGGCATATTCAACTGTTTTTTTAATTCTAAACGGTATTTGGTGAATATTATATCTTTATAATTTCAAAAATAATAATTGTTAAGAAATTAAATTAATATTATTATATTTCAAGGTAGTTAAATTCTGATATGGCAAAACTTGATTTGTCCCTGCTTTATGCAACGAGTAGCAATCTTACCTGAAAGAATTTCCTAGGGAACTAAGACTTAATTGACAAAAATTTAAAACCAGTTTTTGATAGGAATTTGTATAAATTTTACTTTTTTATAAAGTAACAACCTTTTTAAAGCCTTTCCCAGTGACTTAGTAAAGTTGATCTCAAAGTGTACTTGTGTTAGGTCTTGAAGGGGGTGGAGATGTCTCTTGGAGGGAGATGCCTAAGATGGGAATGGGAAGTTCTGATTTATATCTGTTTTCTATATTGGCCTTCCATGTGAGATTTCAGTTAGAGTTCGTCTGCTAAAAATAATTTGAAATCAACTGACTTTGGGTCTTCATCTGTATTGAGCTGTAAATAAAGATTTTCTGTGTTCCTTTCTGTCAACTGTTAGTTCGGTGTATCAGAATGCCTGCTCTTTAAAGCTTTCCTCTTTTTATTTATTTGTCATGGTTTAAGAATTTTAATAACCAGCCCTGGCTGGTATGGCTCAGTGGATTGAGTGCTGGCCTGTGAACCAAAGGTTTGCCGGCTCAATTCCCAGTCAGGGCACATGCCTGGGTTGCAGGCCAGGTCCCCAGTAGGGGGTGCGTGAGAGGCAACCACACATTGATGTTTCCCTCCCTATATTTCTCTCTCCCTTCCCCTCTCTAAAAAGAAATAAATAAAATGAAAAAAAAAGAATTTTAATAACCAAGATAGTTCAAAAGCATGTAAAGTAAGAATCAGTGCTCTCTGATTAAAGTTCAACAGCTTTATTGCCCAAGCTTTTTGATAAGTAGTTTAGTTATTCTTAGTCCCTTTTTTCTTACTTCCAGGTTCTTTTTTTCTTATTGTTGTTCAAGTACAGTTGTCTCCATTCCCCCCAACCCCACCCTAAACCCCAACAATCCCCAATTCCCACCCTTGATACTACCTACCTTTGGCTTTTTGTCCATGTGCCCTTTATACATGTTCCTTGACAACCCTTCCCCCCTTCCCCTACATTATCCCCTCCCACTTCCCTCTGGTTAGTGTCAGTTTGTTCTTAATTTCAATGTCTTTGGTTACTTCCTGATTCTTGACTGCATTCTGGTTTCAGGAGCTGACCAATTGGGGTGTTACTGTGGAGGGATTTTTTGGAAATGGGGCAAAAGCACCATAAAATAAAATTCAGCAGCCAATTGTGTGTGTTTATGATAATTTTGTCCCAAAGGAATCTTTCAGACAAAACTTTTAAGTCCTCAGAAATTAGGCTTAATCATGCGCATTAATTGCTCACCTTTTAAATAGCATTATGTCAAATTTGTTCGAAAGCTAACCAGTAAAATCTGTTACCTTGTCAGCAACTAAATATTTAACATGCTGCAAAATAGATTCTGGTAACCATATTTTCCAGATGTTTTAATGGAAAAGTAATTTAAAGTGAAAACTAAAAGACAAATTAATTTTTGTTTTAATGAGGAACAGTGTCCTTGTTGTGTGAAGCTTTGTATGTATTTATTATCTATAGAAATAACTCTCCCCAACTCCCATCTTTAATTCTCACACCCAGCTATATGTTTAAGATGCGATTTTAAAATGGGGTGTTGATTGCTTCATCAGCTTCTTCTTATCTTCAGAAGGCTTTTTAAAAAGTATATTGCTCATCCCAATTTAGTCAGCTCAGCTCTATAATAATAAAAGAAATTACTTGATTTCTCCAAAGTTGGACCTAGGCTCTCTGCTCCTCTACTTTGACAGCCACGCCTTCCTGCTCAGTGCCAGCTGCAGCCCTCAGACACGATGGCGATGGTCAGAGTGAATGGATTTGGTTGTACTGGGTACCTGGTCACCAGGGCTGTTTTTAACTCTGGCAAAGTGGATATTGTCACCATCAAGGACCCCTTCATTGACTTCAACTACATGGGCTACATGTTCCAGTATGATTCTACTCATGGCAAGTTCAAAGGCACAGTCAAAGAGGAGAATTGGAAACTTGTCATCAATGGAAAGTCAATCTTCCTTTCCTAGGAGCAAGATCTCACCAACATCAAAAGGGGCAATGCTAGTGCTGAATATGTTGTGGAGTCCACTGGTATCTTGACTACTATTGAGAAAACTTTGGCTCACTTAAAGTGTAGAGCCAAGAGAGTCATCATCTCTGCCCCTTCTGCGGATGCCCCCATGTTTGTGATGGGTGTGAACCATGACAAGTATGACAACTCCATGAAGATTGTCAGCAATGCCCCCCGGGCCAAGGTCATCCATGACAACTTTGGCATCATGGAGGGACTCATGACCACAGTCCATGCCATCACTACCACCCAGAAGACTGGATGGCCCCTCTGGGAAATTGTGGCATGGTGGCCAAGGGGCTGCCTAGAACACCATCCGTACTTCTACTGGTGCTGCCAAGGCTGTGGGCAAGGTCATCCCTGAGATGAATGGGAAGCTCATTGGCATGGCCTTCTGTGTCCTCACCCCCAAATGTGTCAGTTGTAGATCTTACCTATTGCTAGGTGAAAGCCTTCAAATATGATAAGATGAACAAAGCAGTGAAGCAGGCATCAGAGGGCCCTCTGCAAGGCATCCTGAGTTATACTGAGGACCAGGTTGTCTCCTGCAACTTTAATAGTGACACCAACTCCTCCACCTTTGGTACCAGAGCTGGCATCACCCTCAATGACTACTTTGTCAAGCTCAGTTCCTGGTATGACAATGAATTTGGCTACAGCAACAGGGTGGTAGACCTTATGGTCCACATGACCTCCAAGGAGTAAGAGCCCCCTGGACCACCAGCCCAAGCAACAAAGGTCCTCAGTTGGTAGGATGTCCTTGCCCCAAATTGATCCCCCAACAAATTGAGAATCTCCTGACATCCAGTTTCCATTCCAGACCCCCTGAAGAATGGGTGGGCTTAGGGAGCCTTACCTTGTCATGTATCATCAGTAAAGTTCACTGTGCCCAGCCAAAACAAAACAAAAGAACAAAAACAACCAAAATTGGGCCTAAATGTAATCCACACACAGATTTTTTAAAAAAATGCATGTTTGAAAATTTATTTAATAGAATTATGTGTGCCATTGTATAAAGACCTGTTTGAGGAGGCAGCCTGTCAATAGACGTTCAAAGGGAAAGTGGCATTTGAGTCTCTGGTTTTCTGTTATGTAATGTAGCCACATGTATTCATGGCATTTACAACCTTCCATTTCTAAAGAGAAAGCATGTTTTAATGTGTGTCGAGCCCTGGCTGGTGTGGCTCAGTGGATTGAGTGCCTGCCTGCAAACCAAAAGGTTGCTGGCTCAATCCCCAGTCAGGGCGCATGCCTGGGTTGCAGGCAAGGTCCCTGGCAGGGGGCACACAAGAGGCAACCACACAATGATGTTTCTCTCCCTCTCTTTCTCCCTCCCTTCCACTTTAAAAAAATAAATAAAATATTTAAAATTGTGTATTGAGAAAATTATAAAGATACTATTTGGGTCTTAAGGGAAAACTTAATTGTATGATCCAAGAAATATGGGTAAGTAGAAACACAGATTCTGACTAAGGAAGACATGGGCAAACTCTGAAGCTTCATAGGTAAAGGGATATATATATATATATTTTTTTTTTGATACTAGAGGGACAGACGAAGGTTTGGAATGAAGAGTTAAGGGTTAGTAGAGAAGTATGTGTCTTTTGTGTAGATTTGGACTGGTATTTCTTTGTTATTAAGTTCAAGTTTATTTTGAAGGTATAATTTTTATTTTCATGTCTCATCAGATGTACTTTATGTTTGTCTTCATTTTCTTAATCTTTGTACTTTTCCTGATTGCCTTTTCAAAAGGCACAGGTTTTCTGTGTTATTTTCACTTATCTGCTGAGGTAAAGACGTAAGAAACTAATGCATCTTAAGTTTTCTAAACTTGTATTATTGGAATTAGAAGTCTGTGTTAAGAAAGGAAATAAATATTGACTGCATGGTTTCTACAATTTGGGATTGGTTTTATATTGTGTTTTCCTAATGATATTTTGATTTTGATGCAGCTATCAAGTTAATGCTAATTTGATGGAAAATTTAAACAGAAAGCAATTTCTCTTTGGCTAGTTACTATAATTGCTGCACAATACTTGGTTAACATAGAAAATACAGGGAACTGGTTTGATATTTAGAAATATAAAAGATCTGATTCAATGGCATTTTCAATAATTAAAATTTTCTTGTAGCTTAGGCCGGGATTGTATTTTATGTTTGAGATTGCTGCTAAGGCAGTTTCTCTTACTTTAATTTCATTGCCTCTTGGTTACTATAGGCATAAATAGTTCTTTTCACCCCACTCCATCTTCATTTTTCCCGACATCTGTCTGGATAACTAAGGTGGGAGTGAACAATTTTTTTTTAAATCCTTATTTTGACAGTTAAAGGTGATTCTCTAAAGATGACAAAGAGGGTTTAGGGAATGATTATTATATACATGATGTCTTAGAACATTTTCTCCTTGAGCTCTAGGTATAAAGGTAAAAAGTTATAATTATGTAAAACAATACTTAGCTACTTATTAATTTTATGGTAAGTTTTCTAAGAGAAAATCTGCAACAGTATTTAATGAGACCTACAGTAATAGTTATATAATGTCTGTACTTTTATTTCTTAGAAATGTTTTTGGGACCCTAAGACTAGTCCCATGTTTGATGATTCACTAGAAGGACTCATGGAACACAACATATAGATATAGCCATGGCTAAGGTTGATTACAGCAAAAGAATACACAACAGGATCAGCAAGGGAAAAAGACACAGGCGGGTTCTGAAGAAATCCATGCACAGTCTTCCCATGCTTTCTCTCTCCCATGAGGGGACTCACCAAGTGTGCTTCTTTCTCCAGCACTAAAAAATACACTAATATATGTGCAATGTTTCTGCCCAGGAAAACCTATTAGAGACTCAGCATCTATGGTTAGACACCCTCTGTCTAGCAACTATAACATTCCACACTCTCAAAAGGAAAGCAAGTATTCACCATAAATCACACTGTACAGTCTAGGTGTAGCAGAACATTCTATCAGTCAGGGAATGATTAAATTTCAAATTCCCAAATGTAAACCAAGTGTCTACCTTGCAAGAAGGCCCTTCTAAAAACAGCACTTTAGACCTGCTATGATAACTCTTTTCTGCACTGTCTATCCCCTTGGCCCTTGACCATAGTACTTTTATAGTAAAACTATTATTCGTAGGAGCCTATGGGTCAAGGTGAGGCTAACCTGCATGTTGACCTCAGGCATGCCTCCATGGGTCCTGGATTTAGCTGATTAAAACAAATTCCACTTACTATAAAAGGATTATCTTAAGTTTCTATACTCACCTTTATTATCTGGCCTAAGGCATTAAATCAGGCTCAGCACAATTCTGGCTAGTATATTAAAACTGACCTGGAAGCTTCCGGGGCTGAGGCAACATCATGATAGAGAGGATGCATACATTAGAAGTGTAGTCCTCAAGCACAGACATGGTCCTTGAAAAAAGAAACTTATAGTTTTTAGGTTACTCCAAGTGGAGCATAGATTAGTCAGACAGTACATATCATATTAAATTTCTTATAAAACTTATCCCTTTATTTCTTTTAATCTACAAGTTTATAGAGCCAACTTTATGTTGTTATTACCATAAATGCTAACCCATTTAAAGGTAGAAGTTCATCTAAAAAGTTGTTTTTTATCCTACTTTTTCTACAGGATTATTATTGGTGGTAGAGAACCATTTTTACTAGTGGTTTTACAGCTGTTTATCTTTTTATGTATACAGTTTATTACTTCTTTACCAAACTTTAAATCATGAGCATTACAAGCACCATTTTGTACTTTGGGTACATGATAATCATGGTCTTGATTTTCATCCTTTTTACAGGTAGCCATAGAATTACTTCATGTATTTTAGACTCTCTAAAGAGACTTTGAGATTGCCATAATGTAATAAGCCTCAATTAACAATTAATGGAAGGAATAGGGAACGAAGTCATCATGTTCATTTTTATGCATTGGGGATAAAAGATTGCAAAGCCTGGGGAACTGTTGAAGGGACCTTATGTACTTAGCTGCAAGTCGGACCCTTGTGAAATGTTTTTAAACAGTGGGGATGTGCTGCAAAGCACAGAAAGGGTTATGTGTAATCACTTTTGAATAGCTTCCAAATATAAAAATTAAAAGACTTGATAACTTTGAAATTAATAAAACCACATAAAGTAACTGTGTGATCATGTAATCAATTATATGTGAGGAATGAGTTGTATACTTCTCAGAATTACTCTTTTGAGGTTATTATTTTTGTTCATCTGTAATGGCAACTTAGATTAATGCTTAAAGCAGGTGCAAAAAATGGAGTGGATTATAAAGTGATCCAGTTGGAGAAATAATGAAGTTGAAATCTTTTTTTTTTCTGTCACCCTCTTTGACCGAGAGTTCAGCTTAGGGAGGAACACACATGGATTGATGAGGGAGGAAAGGGACACCTGCCTAGCCAGCTAAACCAGCCTAATCAACCCTGGGGGTCAATGGGGTCACAGATTTTGCAGCCAAATCGTCCTCACATCCATAGTTGGAAATCTGTAATCCCTTTTCAGCACAAGTGAAGCAGCATTTCATCTCTCCCTGCCTCACTTTTAGGTTGCAGTTTTATTTAAAGTCCTATCACTGATGTAGGTCAGTTTGGAAATTTCAAGTTTTTTGTCTAATTTTAATTTTCAGTTTCAACAAATGTGTAAAAATTAACAATACAAGCTAGTCAGAAATCAAAATCTTAAGACACATGAAAACATTACCTGAGAAACAGTGTACCTCAGTGGTAGTTCTTTTTTAATATAGTAGTACCTATGTGCTGCTCAACTCCTGAGTACAGAGAAGACGATACAGGCCTCCTCTCACCTCTCAGCCTCCACAAGTTCTATTTAAAACTTAATGCCTAAGAGCATCTCACCACAGACTCACTAGTCTCCTCGTGTTTGTTTTTAGTTTTTTAAAAACTTTTAATTGAAAAATGCGTACAGAAAAGTGCACATATCGTAAGTGTACAGCTTGATGTGTTACCAAAAATTGAACACATTTTTGTGACTAGAACCCATATCAATAAACAATATATGACAAGCACCCTAGAAGCCACTGTTGGACCTCTTTCCACTCACCTTCCCCCAAAGCAACCACTATCCTGACTTTTAACAGCTTATACTTTTTTTGTGTGTTTTTGAATTGTTTGTAAATGGAATCATACAGAATGTACTTTTTTGTATCTGGCTCCTTTTGTGTCTGGTATCTTTCCCTCCATATTGCTTGCGAGATTCATCCACATTACTGTGTATAGTTGTAGTCTGTGTACCCCTAATGTTTTTTGTTTTGGATTTCTCCCTCAGTGAATCACCAGCTTTTATATTTGTGTAATGCACAGTAGATGTATTGAGCACAGTAATTTCATGCTTATGTTTTCTTCATTACACAATACTTTGCTTTTTTTCTGACAGTCTCATGTTGTAAAAGCTTCTTTCAAACATTAGATATAATCCTGAATGGTCACACCACCAACTAAAACCTTTTCCTACTGATTGGCTCTACCATTTGCATTGCTTCTGTCACCACAGTACACTGAATACCAACTCTCAAACATTCATAGTGATCTCTAGACAAATCTAATGGCTTTTTCCTAGTCTTCACTCTCCTTGCCTTCTTTATTTAATACTACTCAACATCTATTTTGTAAAATTCTCTCAACATGATTTGCATTATTTTTCTTGTACCATATTGTGCTTTCTTTTATTTTCCTTCCCCTTCCTGTCACCTAACTCTATCCTTTATACAATGTTCAGTCTTCAGCATTTTGGGTCTTTCTTTCTACACTCTCCATTTTAGAGTTCATTCAGTCCCATGGCTTCACTTATCTACTCAATGCTAACAGGTCCCAAGTTTGTACCTCTAGCCATAACTTCTATCTACTTATATTCTGAACATTTGCATGTCCCACTGATACTGGCAAGTCAACGTGCCTCAAAAAGTGATTTTAGCACTTCCTTTCCGCCAAACTGACTCATCTTACTTTTTTTCTCTCTTTGACCATCATCTCTAATCTCTGATCTCCCTGGCTTATTATGCAAGAGTGCTTTTTTTAATTTTAATAAACATTTATTAAATATTTTAATAATATATGTAAATATACTAGAATAACATAACAGAGATATAATTCTATAATAATAAACAGATATAATTCCTAACCAGATGGCCACGGTATTTTTTTTTAAATTTTAACTAGAGACATTGAAATTAAGAACAATCTAACAATAGCCAGAGAGAAGGGGGAGGGGATTGTGGGGAGAAGGGTTTTCAAGAACTACTATAAAGGACACATGGACAAAACCAAGGGGAAGGGTGGAAGCAAGGGAGGGAGGTGGGTTTGGATGGGGTGGGGGGTAGGTGAGGGGAGAAAATGCAGACAACTGTAATTGAAGAACAATAAAACAATTATGCTAGAATTCTTTTTTTTAAATTTTTTTTGTTTAATTACAGTTATTTGCATCCTCTCCCCTCCCCCCTTCCCCTCCCATCCCACCTCCCCCCCAGCCTCCCTCCTCCCCCTTAGTTCTGTCCTTGTGTCCTCTACAGTGATTCCTGAAAACTCTTCTCCCCATTGTCCCCTCCCCCCTCTCCACTGTCTATTGTTAGACTGTTCTTAATTTCAGTGTCTCTGGTTATGTTTTGCTTGCTTTCTGCTTTTGTTGGTTATGATCCGGTTAAAGGTGAGATCATATGGTATTTGTCCCTCACTGCCTGGCTTACTTCACTTAGCATAATGCTCTCCAGTTCCATCCATGCTGTTGCAAAGGGTATAAGCTCCTTCTTCC
>PVJI01033307.1:0-11383 GCA_004026765.1 Micronycteris hirsuta
ATATTTAGGGCTAGCAATGACTCAATAGAGAAATTATGTTTTTAGAGAAAAAAATATCTTTCATTAGGAATGTAGTTTTATACCATAAATGATGTTGCTAGTGATACTAGTGATACTAGTGAATATTAGGCAGGATTTATGTGTATATCAAATTAAATATTTTATATAAAATAATCCAGTGATATGACAGAATGACTATCATTATTAAAATATTTGCCTATAATAAGAAGAGCTTGGAGTAGTCATGGGAATGTTCACATTGTTTTTAAGTACATTTTCCTAGAGATGATGAACAAAAGAGGAAATCTAAGGAATAGGAAATATATGTTTATAAAAGTAAGCATCTCCTATAAAAATACAGGTATCACATGTATGCTTTGTGCACCAAGTATGCACACTCATTAGAATTGATCAATGTTAACTATGGAAATCTCAGAGTAAATTGTTTCATTATTTTTCTTTATTTTACTGAAATTCTGTAGCATATTATAATAAGCTTGTGTTATTTATGTAATGATAAAAAGCAAAAAATAAATTTCATTCATTGTGAATAAGTAAAATCACAACACTGTGCATGTCTATTTTCTGTGGATATTATTTTCAAACTTGCATGCTTAGCAAGTGAACCCTTGACATAGACAGGCAACAGATCTCTGCAGGACCAGGACCTGTCACCAACACTCAGAGTTTAAAAGAATGTGATGAAGCATGCAAAGTTCTTAAAGTTTTTTTCCCATTTAAAAGGGTCAATTTTGCTTACATGTACATGTGAATGACTCAGTCCAAATAAGTAGACAAGACCAGTATTACTTTCTCCCTGGAAGAAAACAGCCAGATGATGTATGAACAAATCTGATATAAACCTAAGAAAAACATCAATCTTTGCTGAGAGCAAAGCAAGCAATTAATGAATCACCAAGATTCTAAGAAATGCACCTATTAGAAACTATAGAAAGCTCATGGAAATGAGTGCATACAGGGTAAGAATTAAAGAAAGAAAAATGTAATAGCAACAAAAAATTCCAATATCATTTTCAAGCAGAAATTGCATAACCCTGAAGCTCTCATAGGTGGAAAGAATTGAGAAAGAAATTGAAAAGCCCTTCATTCTCATCGCCCTTCCTGTATAATATAGAAAAAATGTTTGAGAGAGAAGAGATAACTAACAAAAAATAACATTTAAAATTATTAATATCTCTAAAAGATTGTTTTATTCTTCTTCAAGTGCAGTTGTCTCTATTTTCACCCCACCATGGGCCCCTGCCTTACCCATCCCTGTCTCCCACAATGGAAGCCACCCCCTTTGGCTCTGTCCATGTGTCCTTCATACATATTCCTTGATGGACTTTCCCCTACTTTCCCCAATTATTCCTCTCCCCCTTCCTCTCTAGTTACTGTCAGTTTCTTCTTTATTTCAATGTTTCTGGTTGTATTTTGTTTGCTTGTTTGTTTTGTTGATAAGGTTCCACTTTTAGGTGAGATCACATGGAATTTGTCTTTCACCGCCTGGCACATTTCACTTAGCATAATGCTCTCTAGTTCCATCCATGCTGTCACTAAGAGGAGGAGCTCCTTCTTTCTTTCTGCTGTGTAGTATTCCATTGTGGAAATGTACCATAGATTTTTTTTTTTATCGATTCAGTTACTGCTGGCCTAGGTTGTTTAGTACTTCCTTACTTTAAAAATTTCTATAACTTTGCTGGTAATATCCTTACTTTCAGTACTCATTTTAATAATTAGTGTCATCTCTGTTGTTCCTGATTACTTTTTCTAAACATCTGTCAAGTTGTTCAAAGAACCAAGCTTTTGGTTTGGTTGATTCTATTTCTTTCTATTCTCAATTTCATTTTTCTACTCTAATAGTTATTTTACTCCTTCCACTGGCTTTTTGTTTAGTATTTATTTCTTCTTTTCTTATTTATTAAGGTGAGATCTTTTTCTTTTACAGCATAGGTATTCACAGATATAAATTTTCTTCTGGGAACTGCCGTTCTTCTTTTTTCTTCTTTTTCTTATTTATTAAGGCGAGATCTTTTTCTTTTACAACATAGGCATTCACCAGTATAAATTTCCCTCTGGGAACTGCTGTTTCCACATTCCCATAGTCTTGGTGTGTTGTATTGTTATTTACATTTGTTGTGAGATATTTTCCAGTTTCCTTTGTGTTTTTTCTTTGACACATTGGTTGTTTAACAGTATGTTGCACTATTTCTACACATTTGTGAATTTTTCAGTTTTCCTTCTGTTATTATTTTCTAATTTCATTCCTTTATGGTGGGAAAAGATACCCTGGATGATTCAATAATTTTAAACTCATAGAACCTTGTTTAGTGACCTAACTTGTAGCTGAGCCTTAAAAATTTGTCATGCTCACTTGAGAAGTGTGAGCTTTTCCAGTGTGTTTGACTCATACATAGTTCAGTTCTAGTTGGTTTATAGTGTTGTTTAAATACCCTATTTCCTTATTGATCTTATTTCTAATTCTTCTATACATTATTCTACTTCTTGTAGAACTGTCTTTTTACCCTTTAATCTCTCAAATTTTACATTTGTGTTTATAATTATATCTTTCTTGTACCAATTGATATTTTTATTATTATATATGGTCTTTATTTTTCTCTTGTAACAATTTTTTGTCTTAAAGTCTTTTCTTTGTCTAATGATAACATAGCCATTCCATTTCCGTAGCTATTGTTTGCATGTAGTCTTTCAATTATATAGGAAAGAAAATGTTACAAACCCAAAACACCAACATCAGCTGTGAAGCACCATCAGGATGGGTGCCTGAGCCTTAAGAATGCACCCAAGGCACAGTTGCTGGCTTCCGCAGAGGAGGCCTGCAGGGTGAGCAGCTCCAAAGAGAAAGGGACTGCATTAGTTATTCTGTGAGGGAAATAATTCATGAGTGTCTGAGAAGGTAGACTTCTTTTGTCACTTGATAATATATTCTCAGAGTCTTTGTGGAAATTTCATCTCAAGGTTGAGATGCTGGAGTTTTATTAAGTTAGTATACATATGGCTGTTGTTTATGGCCTATTTTTAACTGTTTAAATATTTTAACTATTTAATCCTCAAAACAATGACATGTATCATCAGTCCTATTTTGAAGATGAGAAAAATTGAGACTGAGAAAGATTAAGTAACTTATTTCAAGGTAAGAAAGTATATACATGGCACAGCTGAGATTAGAGTGGATTTGTGTCTATCCAATGTCTATGTGCTTTAACTGAGCTGTTACTCACATTAGTGAGTCAGTTATAACTGGGTTTCCAATTGTTTGATGCATCATAACTCTTCTCCTCAAGTAACTTCAAGGCTACTTGATAGTGACAATGAAGGTGTGTAGTGTGCCTGAGTATATGTTTGGAAAAGCGCCATGGATTGGGGTTAGCTCATAACGGGGTGGAATCACAAATGCACCACGAGGGCTCACACAGGTACCTTGTTCACAGTTTACCAAGAGATGTAGTGCAGCTCAATTTCCAAATGTGTTATCTTCCCAGACCCTCTCTTACTTATCTAATCTAGACCTTGGTTAATATTGTTTTTGACTTCAACTTCCTTACTTACTTAAGAATACCTTCCCTGAGCATGCTACCTTCACCTATGTTTATATCACAAAGACTAAGAACTCTTGATTTTTTTAGTGCTCACCATATTCTCTTTTGTAAATAATGGAATGCTTATAACACAAGAGCAGGGACACTATCTAGGCTGTCGGGGCAGATTTGTGTTTAAATTTCAGTCTTGCCATTACTCACTCCTGATCCTGGGTCATTTACCTAAACTCGCAGCACCTCAGTTTCCTCATTTGTATAATTGGAATAATAATAGTACCCGTCACAAAGGGTACTGTTATTATATCATTTGTTTAACACAGGGCCTGGCATATGTCACTCAATAGGTATTTTTATTTTTATCCTTGGACAACACTGTCTGGTATTAATAGATGTTCAATGAACATTTATCGGGGAAAAATGTAAAATCCAGGTTCTGGTTTAGTCTTATGATTATCCCAGTCTTGTAGATGAATTCTAAACCTTGTTAAAATGTGAAGGGAGAGGTAGTTGGTTGCCATCTTGATAAAGACTGATTAAATTAATTACTCTTCCCTGGAGGTAACAGTGCAGAGGTGAGTTGCCCACGTGAGTAAATCTCAAGTGTCTATGTTGTGAGAATTAAAGGAGTTGAGGAGTGGGACTGAGAATGCCTTGGCAGAGCCAACCACAAAGGCAATGTATCTTCTTGATATCTTCTGTAGCTAGATGTGAGCTTCTACAGAAATGAGGGGAGAAGGCAGGGTGAGTTCCAGTGACCAAACTCTAAGGCTCTGTTCTCAAAAAGGCTTGAAGAATTGCCTTCAATGGGTTCCTTATCCAAGAGACCTTTAATCAACTGTTGATGGTTTGGTGATTGGATTTGCTTTCCTAGCTTGAAAAGTGGTGATTGTGTTCTGTCTGACTTATTTGGCTAAGCATAGTATTCTCAAGGTCCATCCATGTTGTCTCAGATGGCACCGTTCCACCTTTTCTTATGACTTTTTGTATTCCATTGTGTATATGTACCACATCTTTTTTAAAAAAAAAAACAATTAAAAATAATTTTAAAAAATTCAAAAAGGAAAAAGTAAGAAAAGCATAAACTTAAGTGGATAAGACACTAAAAATGTTGAGAATTAAACCACTAAATAAGGCATATGTGAAATAACTAAGGTACTATACATCTATTGAAGCCCAAACTCATTACAATGTTTGAGATTTCACCGTATCAACCCAATTACGAAAATATTTTCCCTGAATACGCCAAATAATTGATCAAACAAGCATTTCCCTTCCATGAAATGCTCTTATCAAACGTGCCCAGGGAGCACGCAGAGGTACCGTGGGGTCACGTGAAGCCTCTGGGTCACTCTGCACTTGGGTTTCCTCTGTCGCAGGCTGGTATGGGAAGTCTGAAAGACCTCAGCAGCGGGAACTTCCTAGGATTTCTTTTTTGCCCCTTGTATGTGATACTGCAGGCTTACCTGCAATCGAAAGAAGTGTGGAAAGAATCCAGGCTTCTGGAGAGTTCAGAGGTCAAGAGGTATCAAGGTGAGGCTGCAATTTCTCTCATGGAATCAAGCCAGGATTGTCAAGGCCTCGTTAGGATGATTGAAAACCATCAGCCAATAAACCAATTTGAGTATCCGAGCTAGCTTTATTACACCTTGCACAGCATATCATAATGTCCATTGGCCTTATTTTAACCAAGACATACAAGTTTCAGTTGTGAGGGGAAACAATCAATTAGTATTAAAACAAAGGTTTCTTCCACATATGTGCAAAAGCACATGTACTTAAACTGTTCCACGAAGTGGGGAAAAAAGCAGCTAGAACTAAATCTGGAGGAGAATATACACATTGTTTTATATCAATCTGATTGCCGTATTGATAGTTTTAATTATTTTAGGACATTGTAAAATTTTGAGAAACAAAATTCAGAGGATACCATGTTGAAGAAGACATATTTAAGTTCAAAATTTCCACCCAAATAAAAGGTGAAAATTTGGATCTCTCGCTTTTAATATGATACAGGAAATTGAAAATGAGCTGGTACTAAAACACTGGGGATATCATAGAACATCAACACATAAATATAGCATTTTTGTGAGAATAATTAATCAGGAAAAGAACTGAAATTATTTGGACCAAATACCTTTTAATAAGAACAATACTGGCTTAACTTTATTTATAGATGTTTCTATGACTCATTATAGAAAAAGATATATCCTACATTAAGGGAGATTAAATCTCCGAGTTTTCTAACCTAAAATATTTTTTAGAAGTGATTTTCTGATTAAGATAGTATACAAACATAGGATTTCTCATTTCTTTGTCACCTTATTTTTCTCTTTGTCTTTTACTTGCTTCAAAATACTACCGTTATTTCTTTCTAAATTTTATTTTCCAAACAACCTTATTGTTTTTGGGGGGTGGGGTTCTGTTATCCTTAAGAAGAAAAAGCCAAAGAGAGAGGTAACAGCATTTATTTTAGATCAAAGAATAGCTCTTTGGGTAGCACTGATGAAAACAGAAATCCAAAAAAATGTTTGGGTTTTGTGATGGAGGCAAGGAGTGTTTATGTGAAAGGGAAGGAAAATAATTACGTGAATAGAACAAAGGACTTTCTGTGGATACTAATAAGCCAAGGAAGGACTTTCTATTGGTGCAAACAAGCTAAGTTAGTCTTTAGCTATACATAATGGAGCTGATTCTAAGAATGTCTTTGCTTTTCAGTATTGGAGTCAGGATGTAAGCTTCCCTGTTAGTTCTGAAAAGAGTTGGAATACAATGTTGCTTTGGCCCAGTGTAAAGGTTATTTTGCCCCAACATTCCGAAGATTTGATTGAGAAGTGAGACATGCAAGGCCATGCATCTAGGGTAGTGACTCGGACTCCATTTGGAAGTTGCTTTGTCTATATAATTTTCCACAGTTCTTTATACCTTGAAAGGAGAACTAAAAACTTTAAACCAATACTTTAGTGCTTGATTCTTAGGAGCAACTGTCTAACAATTATATTTTATGATAACTATTCTGTTCAATTTGGGTTTCTATATGTATCTTAGATAATTATCAAAATGAGAATTGTTTTAATGAGAACAACTAATCACAGACAGCAAGACACATCAGGTTATTTGCATGAGGCAACATTCCTCTAATATTAGCTATGCAACTTATTTAATAACTTCATTACTAATTAACCAATTGATAGGTCAGAATACATTTATTGAGTATCTGCTGCATGATGGGATTGAGTAAATGAAAGCTCTTGAAACATAATGCCTGGTAATGTCATTTTTTGATTTTGATAGATAAGTTAAACAAGGATAACATTCTGGGGAAAAGTTCATGCAGAATCAGGAGGAGCTTTATCAGTATTACAGTTCAGGAGTTCACACGCTCTGCTTGCCAAAGGATACCTGGAAGCGTCGTGTGACCAGAAGTACAATTCAGAATTGTATGGTGAGCACCCCACTGGGAATTGTGATGGATGCAAAGGTTTCTGCTGAAGGACTCTGCTTGTAATAGGTATGGTAAACAGACTCACTTTTCTCTGCCAACAAACAAAAGCTAAAAATGCTATTTCTAGAACCCTTCAATTACATTGAAATGCAAACTTACTATATATTTCATTGTGTTGCTATGTTTAGATTTAGCATATATTTGCCACTCAGTTTTTCTCTTTAATATTAGGATATAAAATGTTCCCATTTGAATTGAAATATGGACTTTATATATTAATTCCTCAAACTCCTCTAAGCAATACAAAACAATTAGAAGGATAAATGATTAATGTCACTATTTTTACTGATGGAACACCAACAAATACCAACCAGAAGCAAATTTCCCTTTAATGATGGAACTTGATTTTGAGGGACTTTAGTGCATTACCAATCCCTGACTGGGTTTTTTTGTGTATATGTAAAATTTTTCTTATTTGCGTAATAGTGCTCAAGGGAAAAAGCATCATTATTCTCATAACCAGAGCTGACCAGGCTCTCCAAACTCCAGAGTGTGTTTTCCTCAGTAATTTTTTCTTCCCAGAAACCTGTTATGTATTTCTCACTCTCTGTAGAATACTCATAAAAATTTGGACTGACAAGAGAAATCCATTTTTCTTTGTTCGTGTGACAAAAGTATGCTTCATCTTAATGCTTGGGCACACAGGATTCTTTTTCCTGGCAGTGACCTTCTGTGATGGCAGCGTGGCCATTGTGACATTCTGCAGTGTCCTCTGGTTGTGAAGCACCAGCTCTGGGTCTGGCTGATGATGACTGGCTGTTGGATGAGTGGAGTTCCACTGAATTTGGGGCAGACGTGCCATATTTGCTCTCTGCCATTTTGTGGTCCTAAGCAAATTAATCACTTCTGTGACATCCTCCCGGTGCTCAAGCTGGCCCGGGGGGACACTTTCCTGCAGGAGATGCCAGTCTTTCCAGTTCCTGTGCTCTTTATTATGATCCCCTTTTTGTTGATTCTTGACTCCTACAGGAAACTGGTCTCCACCACCCTGAAGTTGCCATTAGCAACAGGATGAGCCCACACTTGCTCATCTCACAACATCGTTGTGGCTTTGTTCTGCTATCCAAACACTCAGGACCCGAATGCACACATTCTTCCAGGACAGACACATTTCTCTCTTGTCTGTACCATTGTCACCCTAATGTTTAATCCCACGGCATATATTCTGAGGAATAAGGGTGACAGGATGGCCTTGAGGAAACGGTACCTTAATGTGTAATGCATCAGCCACTGATTTGAATGCATTTTCTGTTTTCCCCTTAATTCTGCTTTTGTCTACTCAAAAGTCGTCTTGTAGTATCCTTTTCTGCTCCACAATGAATTGGATTTCTTTACTCTTTCTTGAAGTTGCCATTTTTGGCTGGATTTTCTGATACTAGGATCACATCTCAAGTGGTGATATTTCCAATAAGAAACTAATATTTTAGAATATCTTATGGTTAGTGTACTAGTCTCTGTCAGCAAAATTTGGTGCTGATTTGAAACTTTTTACAGAAAAAATATAGTATCTTTTATCTAGTAATTCATTTCCCAATATTTCTCTAAAAAATCATAGTGCATATTTAAGTTCCTCTCTCCATTCATTGTTTTATCTAATTAAAAAGAAGTCAGCTAGTACAAAGTACCTTATATGGAAAGCCTTTCAAAAATAATTGCTGAATGACTATAGAACATGAACACACTTGAATATGTAAAAGTGTGCAGTGTAGACAAGGTGGTATTTTAACAAATTACATTCATTTAAATGAGTGTAAATGTTCAAAAAATGGTCCTTCACATAATTCAGAAAGATATTCTGATAATCTTTAAACCTAAATGTTAAATGCGGCATGACTCTTTTCAAAGGCAATGTATCTTTCTGACCTTGTCTGTGAGAAAAATAGTTTAAATAAGATTAGTAACCATAGTGGAAAGCATTGATATGTTCAATGGAATTGATGAAGAAGTATTGTGTACCCAAAGATGCCATTCAGAGAGAAATTTTCAACACAAAATGTTTAATACACCTCTTATAACGCAGTGCTCTAAATTCAAAACACAGGAAACTTGAGAGAAAATTTGACAGGAAACTTAAAGGGGCATTTCACAAGAGAGGGTAATCCAAATGACCAAGAAAAGGACGATAACTTGTCTTTGACCAGTTAAAGGTATATTAAAATCAAATGAGATCTATGACACACTCCCCAGAAACACTCAACTTGTTGAATAAATGAGTCAGTACTAACCATGGCACAGGCGTAAACGGTGTGGACCAACGGGACCTCTCATAGGCACAGGAATGTGCACCAAGACAGCACTTTAGCTGACAGCCTGCTGTTTTCTAGAAAATTCTTTAATTTCATTTTCCTTTATCTTTTAATTAAATATTGGGGTGACATTGATGAATGAGATTCTATGCATTGCAAGTATACAGTTCTATGATACATCATGTGCATATTGTGTTGTGTGTCTACCACCTGCTTCCTACCACACAATACAAATCTTCCTTCACCATGTATTGGACCTTTTACCATTGACTACTAACCCACCCACCCGTCTTCCCTCTAGTCACCACCACACGCTATCTGTGCCTGAGTTTTTCTTTGTTTGTTTGTCTTATTTGTTTCCCTGTGCTTTTCACTTTTACATTCCACATATGAATGATATTGTATGGTTCTTGACTTTTCCTGTCTGAAATGGACTGGACTTTAATATGAAGCGGAAACTCTGGGCAGTGGCTTGCATCCTGGCCCTGCTGCAGACAAGATTGGACTTTTCCGCAGTGAGATGGATGAAGATGGGATATCGGGAAGTCAGGAGGGGAACCCCCTTAATTGTAACTCATAAAGAAACTATACCACAGAGCCCCACCCTCCCATGCTGGTCTCAGGAAATTCTTTTCCTTTAGACATTGCAAGAACTTGTTTTCCGCCAGTAACCGTGCCACACTTCTATTTTTCCTGAAATGATTTCAGGAAAATTAATTGCCCTTGACCTCAAAAAATAATCA
The DNA here is from genome assembly GCA_004026765.1 of Micronycteris hirsuta. Classification (NCBI taxonomy): domain Eukaryota; kingdom Metazoa; phylum Chordata; class Mammalia; order Chiroptera; family Phyllostomidae; genus Micronycteris; species Micronycteris hirsuta. The sequence continues at coordinate 10,052 of PVJI01033307.1, forward strand.
ACAACAAAAATATATTCAAGAGTGGTGATACTACTGAATTGCTTGGGGGAGATGAATCAAACCTATGTAAGGATTTACTGCAAACCAAGCCACATATATTTTCCAACAAATAAAGAAATAGCATGTGTTTCGGGTTACGATCACTGGGTCATGGCAAAGCAGTCTTTTTATTGCAAGCACTAGGAAAATTTGCATAAATGATAACACTTGTCTTTAGAGGCATCAGAGAGCTCTGGGAGAAGAATGGATATGTGACAATATCAAAATTAAGGTTCATAAAGTCAGAAAGTGACAGCCCATGTGGTTTTATAAGCTTAGTTGGATTACAATCTGTGGCTGATGCAATATCATGTTACTGAATGACTTCAGATGTCTGCAAATTCTACTGATTGATTCAAAAAGTGAACACAATTGTGATTCTGGTCAATGGTGCCTGCTTCCTCATTCTATTCATAAAATGCACAGGAAAGATCTCAGGATTTTAACTGATTCCTTTTTCAAATTAAAATTTAATTATTTATAAATAAAGTTGAGTGTCTAAATGTTTAAAAGATTACTTTCCTATATTTTCTTTGAAATGTCCCTTCATCTATTTAGCTTGTTTTTTTTATTATTATTCATATTTAGGATTGTTCCTTGGTATTTAGGAATAAGAGCACTTTGAGATATTGTTTGTAATGATTTTTCCATTCTACCAATTCTATTTAACTTCACTTTGGATGTTTGTTTCTTTTTATAATGCATAATTATTTATTTTGCAAAGTATATTTTTCAATTTTCATGTGCTGCTTTCTTAATTTTGAGTTACAGTTAAACTTTTCTTACTCCAAAATGATAAAAAAAAATTCTTAGTGCTGTCTGGCCAGGCTGCGTCCGGCTGGGAAGATATTAGTTTTGCTTTTCTCCCTTCCTGAGGTGCACTCTTTGCTGTTGTCCAGCCACCAGCCCAGTTCCTAGGTGTGGTTCTGGGTACAAACTGGGTTTTTTGATGTGCACCTATTAGGGGCAACTCTCCTAAAGTATAAACTTTAGAAATCACCATTTACTACATGATCTGTAGTGGCATCCTGGTTTTGTCATGAGAAATTGATTCCAACCCAAGATTCTTAAACAATGTAAGCATTGAAAACAATATGTCTTTCCCACAGTTGAAGCCTGTTTTCTTGGCATCTTTCCTATTATCTCAGCAGGACTTTGGCCAGGTTCTCATTTTATTAGAAGTAAAATTTGAAAGTATTCACAACTTAAAAATGTTAGATGAATTTGGGGAAAAGTGGTGATACACTTCAAAAAAAGGAAAAATTTTCTCCCTATTAATATGTATCTTGAGTT
>PVJI01033308.1:0-11381 GCA_004026765.1 Micronycteris hirsuta
CAGGATGAGGTTTCAGAACAATGAAAGCTATTCTCAGTTGGTATCACTTTTTAGCTCCAAATGCCCTGGTGAAGTCAAGTCATTCTGGAATCCGGGCAGCCTTCGATACAGCAAAAGGAGATGGAACTTAGCATGTAGCTTCATAGGTTATAAGTTGAGGTATAATAAACCTGCTTGAGATGGGAATTCCAAGTCACATCCAGAGCTTGTACAGGATGAAGGCATCTGTACAATGGCACAGAAAGACAAAACCTTACTGTACGGTGTTTGAGGTCTCGGTTCGAAGTGGTGCTGAGAGGCCCTCATCAGTGTTTTCTGTTTGTTCTGAGGGGCTAGCTTCCGCTATTTCATAATATAAAATTTGTAGTTTACATTAGCGGTATTGTTGGCTCTTACTGCTGTGTAGGTGGTACAGGCATAGGAATTCGTTAGACAAGGGGAAAAAAAATGGCTGATGATTAAAAATGATGGCTGATGTCTATATGGAGATGGGCAATGAATCAAGGGCTTGCAGATACTGAATAAGAAATTCCTGTTTTCTAGATCCGTTGCAGTCTCCCTCAAGCATCCTGTCGACTCTGGATGTTGAGTTGCCGCCCGTGTGCTATGACGTAGAGATTTAGTTTCTTAGTGCTTTACAGTTCGTGTGTATGTATTAATAGTTTGTATTAATAAAGCAATTCCTTAACAGACTTAATATTGCGGTTGATATTTGTAATTTGCTTAAAACGATATAAAAACTAGTATCATTAGAAGTGTTCATAGATAAGAATCTGTAATCTGACAATAGAAGTTTGTCTGATTTGAAAAATGTACCATAAAACCCTTTGGTTTGTTTTAACAGCTTGTGTTAGAAGCTGCCACTCTTCTCCCTGAAACATCTCTCCCTCAGTGTGTACTTTATTGGTTTTATGTGGCCGTTAACTGGTGACAGTTGTTAGATTTCTTAATTAGAAGAGCCACTTCAAGCTCACTAAGTAGCTGTTGCTAGGCATTCTTTACTGCTGGTTCTATTTAGTTTCCAGTGGCTTTAATACCCAGTATTCAGTGATCCAAATTTGAAAAGCTCTACGTCTCCTAAGAACTCCACTTCCTTGGGATCTTCGATTAGGTTCTTTGAAGATCGCAGCAGGTAATTCACTCATGGGAAGCTCTCCTTACGTATGGGAAACTGCTTAGTTGCTTACCTTGTGTTGGGAATTGTTTTGTGCTAAATAAGCATTATTATGTTTCATGTTTATGATCCTGTTTTTCAGATGAGCATAGTAAAGCTCAGAATTTCATTGATATGACAAAGACACGATGAGCTAGAAAATAATACCAGTAGAGCCAGTATTTTGATTCCAAATCTGAGACTGGAATCAAAATATGAGAGACTGCAAATGGCGCGGTGGAGACGCGGTGGAAGAGAAGTGTTCTGGGCAGAGGGAACAGCCAGGGCGCAGGAGGACACAGCTTAGGAAATGGAAACTGCCCCTTTTCTTCTTCAGGTTCGGGCCAAGAGTGTAGGTGGGAACAAAGGAGTCTGGAGCGTGAAGCGGGGGCCAGGTGGCTGTGTGAACCATGTAAAGGGGTTTACAGTCTGTCTGAGGAGTGCTGGGTGCCATGGAAAGGTTTTAAGGGAAGCGATTGTGAATTCTGATGCATCGATAGATTCGTGCCACCGCCCCTGCAGTTAGGATGCAGGACCATTGCATCACACTCCCCACCGCCTCCCTCTTTCTATCTCTGTGGAGCAGGGTTTTGCAAGCCACACCCGAGTCAAATCTGGCCTGTGGCCTGTTTTCTTAGGGCCCGGGAGCTAAGAAGGATTTTTATATTTTTAAAGTGTGAAAAGGACAAAGCAACAAACAAGAATAAAGAAGATGTCATGGACCTGGCTGGCATAGCTCAGTGAATTGAGAACCAAAGCGTCATAGGTTCGATTCCCGGTCAGGGCACATGCCTGGGTTGCGGGCCAGGTTCCCAGTGGGGGCCACGTGAGCAGCAACCACACATGGATGTTTCTCTTTCTCTCTTTCTCCCTCCCTTCCCCTCTGTCTAAAAAGAAATAAAAAAAAAAAAAGGGAAGATGTCACGGAGACTGTGTGCAACCCATAAAGCCTAAAATATTGACTGTCTGGCCCTCGGTGGGAAACGTTTGCCTCTAGAAACGTCTGCTTTGTAGTCATGCCCTCGTCCCACCCCCAACCCTTGGAAAGCACTGGTCTTTGTCACTGTTGTTTTGTCTGTTGGAGAAAGTTGTGTTGTAAGGTGGCAGTGCGTGCGTGGTATGTAGCCTTTTGAGATGTGGGGAAGCCTGTGAGGTGTGTTCATGTTGTACTTGTCAGTAGTCTTCCCTTTGTGTTGCTGGACATGCTGTGCCACAACTTGTTTGTTCATTCGCCTGTTGGGGGACATTTGGGTTGTTTCCGGTTTGGGCATATAGGAATGGAGCCGTTATGATGATCCATGTAGAGATTTTTGGGTGAATGGAGGTATTTGTTTCTCCGGGGTAGATGCCTAGGAATGGATTTGCTCATTCATAAGCTAAGCATGTGATTAACTTTATAAAATCTATTATACTTTTTCAGAGTGGCTGTACTAGTTTGCATTCCACCCAATAATGTCAGAGTTCCAGGTGCTTGTGTGATTGTCAGCACTTGGTATTGTCACTGTTTTTTATTTTAGCCATTCTGATTGGTGTGTAATATTTCCTTGTGGTTAATGACGTTGGTCATCTTTCTATGTGCTTATTTGCGGGGTGGGGATAGGAGGAGATGGGAGTAGGTAGTTTTCTTGCTTGTGTCGTGTTCTCCTGCACACCAGAGGGGGACCCTCTGCACATGCCCATGGTTCTTTCCTCTCCAGCGCTCTGTCCTGCAAACTAGCTGCCTTGGTCTACCCTGACTCTGCTCTCTCTCAGTGCAGAGGGTTGGCTTGGGCCCCACTCTGGCAGGCATAGGGTGTACCCCATGTATTTCCCATCCTTTAGGGGTCACTGTCCTTTGTTGCCTGATCTCTATATTCTTGGAAACCATTGTTTGATAGATTTGTCCTGTTTATTAGTTGTTTTGAGCAGGAGGGTAAATTGTTCCTGATTACTCCGTCTGGATTGGAATGGAAAGTCCACCCTGGCTGCTGTGGCTCAGTGGATTGAGTGCCGGCCTGCAAACCTAAGGGTTACTGGTTTAATTCCCAGTCAGGGCACATGCCTGGGTTGCAGGTCAGGTCCCCAGTAGGGGGCACACAAGAGGCAACCACACATTAATGTTTCTCTCCCTCCCTTCCTCTCTCTCTAAAAATAAATAAAATCTTAAAAAAAAAAAAAACAAAACTGTCCAGGTGTCACTATTCTTTTAAACTGAGATAAAATTTATATAACATAAATTCACCATTTTAACCTTTTAAAACTGTACAACTCAGTGGCTTTTAGTACATTCACAGTGTTGTGCAACTATCTGATTTCAGAACATATCATCTCCCCAGAAGAGAGACCCATGCTCATTAGGTAGCCATTCCTCATTTAATTAAATTAATTAGTTTATTTTTAAAGATTTTTAAAATTTATTTTTAGGGGATGAGGGAGAAAGAAAGGGAGAGAAAGATTGATTGGTTGCCTGTGGTATGTGCCCTGACCGGGGACTGAACCTGCAATCTAGGCATGTGCCCTGACCTGTGACCTTTTGCTTTGCTGGATGATGTCCAACCGACTGAGCCACACAGGTCAGGGTGGCTTATTTAATTTTTAATGAAGCCTTGCCACCCTCGGGACCAAGTCCCAAGGCTGTGCAACAGCTCCTAGGGAGGCAACATGTGAGTCCTCCCCTGGAAAGCCCTTCTGATGGCCTCGCTCACACCTATCCACCTTGAGCTCTGCACTGAGACGCTCTCTCATGGGAACTTTTCCCAATACCCCAGGACTGGACTAGATGCCTCCTCCTTGCTCAGTTAGCCCCAGACACTTAAACTAGCATCTCCCACGCTAAGCTGTGTCTGCCCGTTTGTCTGGCTGTCTCTCATGCTGCACGAGGAGCTGGCTGAAGTCCATCCTAGTCATTGTATGCTTGTGCCCCGCATGTGGCAGGTGCTCAGGTATTTGCTGAAATGAATGAATATGCCATCAATCCTGGGGGATCCGGGCTCCTAGAGACCCAGTGACTGCACTGTGCTCACTGTTGGTGTCATGCAGCGTCAGGGCCAAGGAGCCTTCATGGGTTTCACTTCACAGGTTTCCACAGAGATTGTGTCTGGGTAGAACACAGGCCCAGCAGCCGCTTCCCGCCCCCTGCACACAGCTCCGTCCTCTTTGTGTTCTCACGGCCCTGCCCATCTCCCTTCTGAGAAGGTCCAGGTTGTCAGGGTGGAAACGTGAACTGGTTTTCTTGCTTCAGTGACTGTTGCCAATGGCGTTTTGTCGACCTCTCTTCCCTGCTAGGTAGTGGGTGATACTTAACAGCATCTCAACAGATTCCATAGCTTTCCAGTTACTTTTGGTTTGGCTTGGAATGTAAGCCTCAGTCCTGTTCATTTGAAAACTTCAGTCTCAAACTCACAGCAGGCTGTCCTCCTCCCTCCCCTGGCACAGGCTCAGGCTGGGACCTAGCACGTATGGTAATATTCGCTCCACAGCCCCACCCCTCCTGCAGCCCAGGGCCAGGGAGACTGCTGGAGGGAGAAGAGATTCTGCTTGCGGGACAGGCCACGTGGTGGTCATGGGCGTGTCCCGGCTTCATTCTGGGTGTTGGGCTTTGTGCCATGCTGGTGGCCTCTGCTCCCTGAAGGGGTGTGTGTGTGACCACTTGTTCCTCTATGTCTATGGACCCTGTCCCTCCCAAAAATGGTGCCATGCCTCCTCCCATGCCCTGCCCAGGTGGGATCTGCTATTGCTTGGCCCAAGGCCATCAGTGGCCTCTGCTCCTCCATTAATAACCACTGGGGTCTTTGCCATACACTTTGAGGGCCACAGAGAATGCGATGGGGTCAAGGTCTCCTGGGTACCCTACATCAGAGGATCTTCAGGCCCTGCAGTCCTGGGCTGCTCCAGCAGGTGAGAGGTCTCTGGACCAGGAGCAGGCACCGGTGTTTAAGTTCAAGTCCCCACATGCCAGTGGTCCCCCTTCCTCCCCGTAGTGCGTGAGAAGACTGAAATGGACACACTGTATCCTCAGGCTCCCAGAATGCTCCTTCAGGAGCCCTCTCACCTCCCTTGGCTCTGTTGGTGGCACAAGGTGGCCTACAATTTCTGAGCTCTCCCCGTCTTGCAGGTCCAAATCTTCATACGTGGTTTGTTTAGAGCGACCGTTGCCTACAGAATGGGGGAACCCTCCCTCCCACCACAATGTGGCTTTGCCCTGCAGATGCTGAAGGCGAACCCTGTCCTCTCTCCTGGTGGTTGATGCTCACGGGGCTGGTTCGGGCATCTTGGCAAGTCCACAGGCTACTTTAGAACAAGCTGCACTTAGTGGCTTTTGGGGACTTTAGCCACATATGCTCAAGCAAGAGGAGCAATCAGATGGGTGGTCTCCCGTCCCTCTCCTCCAGCTATAGTGAATGCCTGCTGAGGGGTTATCTTTGAGTCTCCAAGTCCAAGGCCTGACCTGGGGTAGACAGTGAGTCTGTGGAATTGCGTTACAGTGGTTAGTATGACAGCCAAGTGGCTTGCCCATTCCCCGTGTGCACAGGCTCCCAGGAGGGTCTGTGCCTGTACTCCCTGTAAAGAGGCGTCTCCCTCCTGGAAAAGGAGCCCGGAGTGACGAGCTCCTCCTGTTCTCCAAGCACGCAGTGGAACAGGCTACAGGCCCTGCCTTCCTCTGGAGGGGGGAGGGGTTTCCATGGTGATGGCACCTACCATCCCGACCCTCCTTCCTGCAGCCTCACTACAGAGGGGGAACTGCCTGCCACGGGTACACTGCTCGGGCCTGGAGCCCAGGCCACGGCTGGCACTGGCTTTCTGCACCTGTGCACGGACACACTGGAAGGGACAGCTCACTGGGGGTACCCAGTGGTGTAGTCTGGGGCAGGGCACAAGTTGGCAGCATCTTCATCTTCTAGAAAGATCAATAGCTTGTTGAGCACACTGTTCTGCAATCCCAGATTCAAAATGGCTACTCACTAGAACAGGAAAACAAATCGTCTTTCAGTCCTGGCTTGTAGTTAGAGGCAGAGGGGTGAGGGCGGCGTGGGAGATGCTGAAGGAGCTAGTCGGGTGAAGGGAGGTGGGGAAAGCAGGCGTGGAGTCCTGCCTGGAAAAGGAGATGGAAAGAAGAGGGAACCGAGAAGGCAGCAGACACAGCGGCACACCATGCTGGGCCCCTCGCAGGTGGTCAGCCTCAGGGCTGCTGGGCTTCATGGGGGAACATGCTCCTGAAGGCCATGCTTGGTTATTAACGATTGACAAAATTTCAGACCAGCCCCACAGCCATGTAGGTGTGCTCTGGCCACCCCACGGAAGACCGCACAGACTGAGGACTTAAACATTGGAACTTTATTTTCTGACAGGTCCGGAGGCTAGAAGTGCAAGGTCAAGAAGTCAGCCGGGCTGTTTGCCTCCGAGGCCTCTCTCCTTGGCCTGCTGGTCGCTGCCTTTTCTCTCTCCTCCCCTGGTCTTCCTCTGTGCTGTCCGTGTCTGAATCTCTTCTTATAAGGACACCAGCACCTCTACCCTAGGGACCTCACTTTAAGTTAGTTACCTCTTTAATGGCTTTCTCCAAACAGTTACATTCTGAGTGCTGGGGTTAACACTTCAACATATGAACCCGGGGCAGTGGGGTGGTGGGGAGACACACTCCGTGGCCCATGACAAGTTGTCACATGGTAAAGAGGTGAAGTGATGGGCCAATGGCATGAACAGCACCCACTTCACTTTTGGACCTGTTAACACTCTGGAAGATGGTCCTGCTGGCTCTCAGCAGCACCGTGGTGGTGGGCAGAGCAAGCGGCTGAGGAAAGGAGGCACAGGGGAGCCAAGGAGAAAGCACCACGATTGAAGCTCAGTTGGTGTCAAGACTACCGATGGTTATTTGTTTCATCCATTCTGTGTTGGTTTTACTAAAAATTGCAACAGTCAGATTTGGAAGACCTCAACAGGTCCGCCAAATCTGGAAGATGGTGCAAATCATGACCCGAGAGTGCAAATGACTTGAAAGAAATGGTCAGTAAGTTGATTCCAGGGCCCTGGCTGGTGTGCTTAGTGGACTGAGCACCAGCCTGCGAACCAAAATGTCACCTGTTTGATTCCCAGTAAAGTCCATATGCCTGTGTTGTGGGCCAGGTCCCCAGTTGGGGATCATGTGACAGGCAACCTATCAATGTATCTCTCACACATTGATGCCTCTCTTCCTTCCTTCCCTTTTCTCTAAAAGTAAACAAATTCTTTAAAAAAAAAAATTGATTCCAGGTAGCATTGAAGAAGACAGAAAAGTCTTGCCAATCTATTTATCTACTCCGTGACGTCTTTGTTAGGAAAGTCAAAATGCTGAAGAAGCCCAGGGTTGAGTTGGGAAAACTCACGGAGCTCCGTGGTGAAGGTGGAAGTTCTGGAAAAGCAAGGGGTGAGACAGGTGCTGAAGTTGAACGAGCTGAGGGATAGGAGCTCCCAAGTCCAAGATTCTGCTTAAAATTCAGACATTCAATGGTGACAAAAAATTCTCTTTGTGATATTTAAAAAAACACTTTGCAAGGTGAATCTTGATAAATTCTGAAAAATTAGTAGGTGCTGCATTAACAGTTTCCATAGGCAGTCCCGCCACCACGAGCTGTGGCAGCCGCTACCCTGGCCACTTCCCAGATGTGCCCACAGCCGACAACCGAGAAGGTCCGACGGCCCGGGACACAGCGGGTTGGGCCCCTGCTCAGCTCCAGCATCCCCATAGCTGCCGAACAAAGAAGGACTGTAGTAATGGGTGCCCTGCAGAACATGCCGTGGGAGCAAGATCCAACGTGGTCGTGCGAACTTTAAAGGCTTAAAGATCTAGTAATCACACCAGCCACCATTTTAAAGAAGAAACCAGACCCAAATACTGTGGTGTTTGGAACTGTTTTCACAGGTCACATCTTGACAAATGAGTGGTCCTCAGTCTGGATGGAAGAGACCACATATCAAGCCTTTTCAAAACCTGTCATTGCATCCTAGCTCATCTGCTTTGCCCTATGCAGTGGAGTTATTTGAAGGAATGAAGGTATTTTGAGGAGTAGATTTACAATTCGACTCTTTGGGCCAAAGCTCAGCATGGACAGAATGCACTGATCTGTTCTGAGGGCAACTTTGCCAGGAATTTGACAAGGAAGAGCTTATAGAGTGTATTCAGCCACTTGTGAAATTGGATCGTGAATGTGTCCCGTATTTGACGTCTGTGAGTCTGTATATTCGTGTTCCACTCCTGGGAACCGAGCCTTCTCTTAGGGTCAGGAAGCCTCCCGATGCCATGATCTTCGTGATCTCAAGCCCAATGGGATGTTACTTTTCTAGGGGAACCTTGAATCCAGTGTCCCTCTGGGCCAATCCGAAGTTTGTAAGAGCCTGGGACTGGGGACTTCCGGGTGGGTGGGAATCATGGCTCATCCCTTTTTGCCCAACATGAAGCAATGGATAACTGGAGTCAGATTCTGTGGCTCTGGGGAGAGGATGTCGCATAAGGGAAGTTGGACTGTGAATCTTTTCCTTGACTGGATAAAAGAAGATGGAGAAGAAGAACTGGCAACTCCTCCGCTGGATGACATCGTTCTCCCAGGAGCGGCAGGCAGAGCACTCTGACCTGGCGGGCAGTGGGGTGACTTTAAGGTGTCGGAGTGGTACCTCACCCTGGGCGACTTGACAGTAGCCCTGGAGCAGAACCGGGGGAAGGAGATGCTGGCCCCCGCCACAGCTGGCCTTGTCGGCCCGGTTTCCAATACACGGCACGAGGGTGAGACTACATTCCATCTATGGAGAACGGGCCTGCGCTTGCAAGCTGGATCCTGGGCAAGTTGGCTGGTAATTCAGCACGGAAGAGAAGAGAGCAACTGGATGGTCATCGTATCCTGAACAGAAAATACAGGATATTGTCTGTGTGCTCTTGCAACAGACTGTTGCTTTCGAATGATGATAGATTCTTTGCCTACCTGTTTTGAGTTGTGCATAATGTAGTTTATATTACCGGTGGCAGCACGGTGATTGCTTCCTCATGCCAGAGAAAATGAATTGCAGTCATCAAATAGTAGTAGCAGCTTATCTTACCTTTCCCTAGAAAGATGATAACGTGAGCCACACAGCAGAGAATGTCCCTCAATAATCTTAGTGCTTCACTCAGATACAAAAATGTTTGTTTGTTCTTTAGCGTAAGTCATATTCTGCTCCTCAGCCAAATGAAGTGTTTGTGTGAGTGTGTGTGTGAGAAAGCTGATCTGAGTAAATTTCATAGGTAACACTTCCTGTGACACATTTTCATCTTCAGAAACTTTTGTTTTTTTAAATCAAGCGTTTGAGAAACTGGGTTTCCTCACTTCACGTTTTTTGCAGGCCCCAAGTCCATCCTAAGGTGAATCTCTCCCTCCCTCCTGATGTCACAGTCTGCTCTGAGCTCTGCGCGTGCGTCAGCAAGACCCTGGCGCGTTTCCACCTTTGCCCTTCCACCCCACACTGTAGTTGGCTGCTTGTATCCCCGGCACCTCATAGGTACTCAGTAAATAATAAGTAAATATTTACCTTCTAAAAAGGTTTATGTAGATGACTTGATAATTCTTTTTATTTAAAAAAAATTTTTTTTAAAGATTTTATTTAGCCTGGCTGGTGTAGCTCAGTGGATTGAGCGCGGGCTGGGAACTGAAGGGTTCCGGTTCGATTCCCAGTTGGGGCACATGCCTGGGTTGCAGGCCAGGTCCCCAGTGAGGGCCATGTGAGAGGCAACCATACATTGATGTTTCTCTCCCTCTCTTTCTCCCTCCTTTCTCCTCTCTCTAAAAATAAATAAATAAAATCTTAAAAAAAGATTTTATTTATTTTTAGAGAGGGGAAAGGAGAGAAAAACGGAGAGAAACATCAACGTGTGGTTGCCTCTCGAGTGCCTCTTACCAGGGACCTGACTCGCAACCCCGTGCCCTGACTGTGAATTGAACCAGCGACCCTTTGGTTCTCAGGCCCGCACTCAATCCACTGAGCCACACCAACTAGGGCCATTCTTTTTGTTTTGTTTCAAATTTGTAGTTCACTTCCCTTCACTTATGCGGAAAAACGTCTCTTGAGTGGTCACTGTGTGCCGGGCACTGTTCTAGGTACTAAGAATAGAGCACTGAACAAAACATAAAAATCTCTCTTCTCATCCTAGCCAGAAGGAACAGATTATGTACAAAATAATAAATTATACGATGTGCTAGAAAGTGATAGGTGCCTGTAAAAAATAAAGTAGGGGAGGACATACGTCTGTGGGTAAGTGGATGGGTGGGTGGGTTGAAATTTTAAATAGGTTATAGAGGGCCTCAGCGGGAAGGCCCTTCTGAAGAAAGATACTTTTGAACAAAGGTACTTTTAAAGGAGGCGAAGGAAGAGTCCTGAGGATATCCAGGGGTAAGACTGTCCAGGCAGAGGGGAGAGCACGTGCAAAGGCCCTGAGGTAGGAATGGACTTGGCATGTTTGGAGAATTGCAGAAAGGTCGGCGGGGCTGGAAGGTAATGAGTGACAGGCAGACGGAGAGGGATGTGGGATGGCCCCAGAGAGGTAGTCAGGGGCCAGATCAGGTAGGGTCTGGAAGGCCATGGAAATGAGTTTGGATCTTTAGTGTCAGTCTCTCCATGGGGGGGTGGGGAGCAAAAGATTGCTGGGGACAAGGTAGTGTTGAGCTGGGAAGATGGTGGGTAGGTGCTTGATCAGATTATGGAGAGGTTAGGGGCAGTGATAATATCTAGGAGCTGACCATGGAGCGAGTGACTGAGGGAGGTGGAGGGGAATCATCAAGGAATTTTGAGAGTGGGTCTTGGATAGAATAACCATTTACTCGAAGAAGTGGGGTTAAAGAGAATGGCAGTGAGCTGGGGCCAAACCTCCAAGGAGGGAGGGAGGAAATAGGTTGGGTGTTTGCAGCAAGACGGTCAATGGATGAGGCAGTCGGATGACCTGAGATTCCAGCTGGGGTTTTCAGGCAGGCAGAGGGAGCATGGTCTGGAAGCAGCCTTGAGGACCCCCGTTGGGGGTGGGGGGAGTGGGGACAGGAGGCCAGGGGAGGGTTGGTGACCAGAGCAGGGGTGGCAGCCAGGGAGGCATGGTTGCCTCTGGGTGTGCAATATGACTCTTGCTGACACATTTATTTTAATGAAACACAAATGGGAGTATCACTTCCTAATACTAGGTTTCTTAGCCTGGGTGAAACTGAGCGAGGATTTTTCACTTCTTTTCCCTAGAGGTGGAATAATAGTTAGGAATTAATTG
>PVJI01033309.1:0-11380 GCA_004026765.1 Micronycteris hirsuta
TTTTTACTGTTGTTCAGTTACACTTGTCCCCATATCCCCCCCATTACTCTCCCCTATCCAACCACCCCTCCACTCTCCTACATTCAATCCTCCCCTCCCCTTGTCCTTGTTGAAGGGTCCTTTATACATGTTCCTTGACTTGACACTTCCCCTTCTTTCCCCCATTACCTCCCTCCCCACTCCCCTCTGGTCACTGTCAGTTTGTTCTTTATTTTCATATTTCTGGTTCTATTTTATTAGCTTGTTTGTTTTGTTGGTTAGGTTCCACTTATAGGTGAGATCATATGGAATTTGTCTTTCACTGCCTGGCTTATTTCACTTAGCACAATACTCTTCAGTTCTATCCATGCTGTCATGAAGGATAGGAGTTCCTTCTTTCTTTCTGCTGCATAGTATTCCATCGTATAAATGCACCACAGTTTTTTGATCCACTCATTTACTGATGGGGTTGCTTCCAGCATTTGGCTACTGTAAATAACACTGCTGTGAACATTGGGGTGCAAAGGTTCTTTTTAATTGGTGGTTCAGGATTCTTACAATATAATCCTGGCAATGGAATTGCTGGATTAAAAGACAGTTTCATTTTTAGTTTTCTGAGGAAATTCCATGCTGTTTTCCATGGTGGCTGCACCAGTCTGCATTCCTACCAACAGTGTACTAGGGTTCCCTTTTCTCCACAACCTTGCTAGCACTTGTTTTTGAGATTCATTTTTATTGTGCAGTAGAATTACATTGTACGGGTGTATCACAATTTTTATATTGATTCACTTATAGATAGATAGGGCTATTACAAATAAAGCTGCTTTGTATAGCTGTGTAAGAGACTTTATATATACATATACTCGTATTTCTCTTTGGTAAATACATAGTACAATCACTGGGTCATATAGTAGGTATGGGTTCCACTTTTAAGACACTACTACAGCCCTGGCTGTGTAGCTCAGTTGGTTAGAGCATGGTCCAAATACCAAGGTTACGAGTTTGATCCCTCATCAGGGCACATACAAGAATCAACCAAATCAATCTTTCTCTCTCTCCCTTCCTCTCTGTCTCAAAAAATCAGTAAATAAAAAGAGACTACCAACTTGTTTTCCAAAGTGGTTGTACCAATTTACAGTCCCTCCAGTGAGAGTATGAGAGCTATGAAGCTCCACATTTTCACCAACATTTTCTATGTTCAGTCTTTTACATTTCACATAGTCAAATTTCACTTACATGTGAAATATTAAAAACAAAACTAACAAATAAACAAAACAGAAACAGAACCATAGACACAGAGAATAAGCCAATACATGCCAAAGGCTGTGGATGGAAAGGGGGGAAAAAGATAGTGAACCGGAGGAATTGCCTCCTGAAGAAAACAACAAAACAACAACAAAAAAGACTATGCTTTTTTGACAGAGGTCAAAGAAAGATTTTTACTTGGTGTGTGTATGCCACCAAGCAACCTTGGTAACCTTGAGCAACCTTGAGGAACCTTGACTTTTAAAAATACATGCATATAGGCCCTGGCTAGGTAGCTCAGTTGGTTAGAGCAGTTTCCTGATATACCAAGGTTAGGGGTTCCATTTCCAGTAAGGGCACACACAAGAATCAACCAATGAATGCATAAATAAATGGAATGACAAATCGATGTCTGTTGCTCTCTCAGAAAAAAATAATAAATGAAAAAAATTTTAAATATACTCATGTAGATAAAAATAATATATTCTAAAAGGCAATACTTTTTAAAAATCCAATTTTAAATATTCTAATAGGTGAAGTTCTATTCTCCAACAACATTTATTTAAGGCCATATAGTCTTTCTAATTTTCAAATGAAAAACAGCATACAGTGGGGCTACCGGTCAAGATGACAGCTTAGGCAAACATGGCTTGCCTCTTTGTGCAACCACATCAAAATTACAACTAAAGCAGAACAACTAACTCACAGAACCATCAGAAATAAAGTTCAATGGAAGTCTAACAACTATGGAACTAAAGAAACCACATCCACTGAGACCAGTAGGAGAGGTGCAGATGTGGAATGAGCTGGTCTCACCTACATGTGGTGGATAAAAATTCAGGAGGGAAATCTCAGGAGCAAGGAGTCCCAGCCCCACACCAGGCACCCCCTGCCCAGGGTTCCAGTGCTAGGCATGTAAATTCCCACAACTTCTGTCTGCAAAAATCAGCAGGGACTGAGTTGGTAGAAGAAACTTGTGCAGCCCAGAGCAGTTCCTCTTAAAAAATCCACATACAGACTCACCTACTCAGAATCTCTCCCTCCGAGCTCCATCATCTTGAATGGCACCAGTGGCATTCTGGGAGAGGCTGAAGTGTCTGGCTTCAAGGTGAGCAGATGCCATTGTACCTTTTCAGAGCCATCCCCCCTACAGAGCTGCAGAGCCACAGAGCCACAGATCCAGCAGGCTAATGCCATTATTGAGACTCCATCAACCTGGCTAACACTGTTTGACTTGCCTTGGAGATCCACAGAAACTCCACCTCACCCATCTTATGGGCCCACTCAAGCTGCTCTTTCATATGAATGGCTGGTCTTGCCTCATGTTTCACAACTTCCTAAATCCTCTCAAACAGGCAATAGCTGGGCTCAGTGAGCTCCAGGCCAGGCCCTAGGAGCAGCCTGATTAGTTTCACAGCTTGGCTTCACCTGGGGAACTCCAAGCCCAGCACAAATAGCAGCCATCTCAGATTGCTTTATAGCTCACAGACAAAACACAGGTGGGGGCTGACCTTGGCCTGCACCACCTGGGAAACCCCAGGGCCAATATACCCAGTTGACAGTTACAGACTACATCAGAGGACCACCACCCTGCTCCTGCACAGGCAATCCTCCAAGGAGGGTGGAGGTTGGTGGTCAGTGGTCACAGCCAATTGTTGCAGCTGACTGGCCTGTGTAAATCACTCCCATTGATCTACCAAAAGCAACCAAAACTGTTGTTTGGCAACCAGTACAAGTAGGAGGGTGTACTCAGCCCACATGAAGGGTGCACCTTGAATACCCAGTTTGGGTGATAGGGGAGGCTGTGCCACTGGACCTTATAGGACACTTACTAAATTAGGGCACACTACTGAGACACAGAATCAAAGCAGCTCTGCCTAACACATAGAAACAAACACAGGGAGGCTGTCAAAATGAGGAGACAAAGAAACATGGCCCAAATGAAAGAACAGATCAAAACTCCAGTAAAAGAACTAAATGAAATGGAGATAAGCAATCTATCAGATGCAGAGTTCGAAACACTGGTTATAAGGATGCTCAAGGAACTTAGTGAGGACCTCAGCAGCATAAAAAAGTTCTAGTCAGAAATGAAGCATACACTAATTGAAATAAAGAACAATTTACAGGGAAACAACAGTGGAGTGGATGAAGCCAAGAATCAAATCAATGATTTGGAACATAAGGAAGCAAAAAAACAAACACTCAAAACAGAAGAAAAAAAGAATTAATATAAACAGCCTCTGGGACAACTTCAAGAGGTCCAACATTCACATCATAGGGGTGCGAAGGAGAAGAGAAAGAGCAAGAAATTGGAAATCTACTTGAAAAAAAAAAAGAAATAAAACTTCCCTAATTTGATGAAGGAAATAGATATGCAAGTCCAGGAAGCACAGAGAATCCCAATCAAGTTGGACCCAAAGAGGACCACACCAAGACACATCATAATTAAAATGCCAAAGTTTAAAGATAAACAGAGAATCTTAAAAGCAGCAAGAGAAAAGCAGAGAGTTACCTATAAAGGAGTTCCCATAGGACCGTCAGCTGATTTCTCAAAAAGAAACCTTGCAGGCAAGAAGAGGATGTAAAGAAGTATTCAAAGTCATGAAAAGCAGGGACCTACAACCTATATTATTCTACCCAGCTATCATTTAGAATGGAAGGACAGATAAAGTGCTTCCCTACAAGGTAAAACTAAAGGAGTTCATCATCACCAAGCCATTATTACATGAAATGTATAAGGATTTATTTAAGAAAAGGAAGAAGAGCAGAACTATGAAATTAAAATGACAACAAATTTACAACTATCAACAACTAAATCTAAAAAATAAAAACAAAACAAAACCAAAAAACAAACTAAGCAAAAAACCAGAACAAGTACAGAATCATAGGCATGGGGATCATTTGGAGGATTATCAGCTGGGAGGGTGAAAGGAGAAGGGGGAAATATTGTATGGATCAAGAAGCATAATTGGTAGGAACAAAATAGGGCGTTGTTAAGAATTGTATAGGAATGGGAGAAGCCAAATTCACGAGTGACCCATGGACATGAACTAAGGCAAGGAAGGGGGAAGAGAGGGCATTGCTGGAGGGAAGAGAGGTACCATGCAATGGATGTAAAGGAAAAAAATTGGGACCACTGTAACAATAAAATATACTTTAAAAATAAATTAAATAAAATATAAATTAAAAAAAACAGCATACAGAAACAGATTTAATGCAAAAGTAGATGTGAGCCCAGACCAGCAGAAGCAGCAGTGGGAACAGCTGCAGCCCGTGCACTCCCCCAACACCTGCCACCCTCTCCAGCCATCCACCCCATGGTGAGGGGGGGAACTCTTTCCCCACATACTCCTCCTCTTCCTCCTTGTCCACCTTCCCCTTCCTACTTCACCAGCACACGGGGCTCCCTCCCCTTCCTTCCTGCTTCTATTGTTTGCCCCACTCTTGCCCCACTCTCACCCCACCTACTCCTCCCCACCCCTCCCACCTGAAGCTTTTGGCTTTCACCCCTGCCCTGTCCCCCAACCAGTAACCAAAGACTTGACCACTCTAAGTCCAGCTCCCCAGAACACTGCTCATCATAGACACCAGTCTGTGACTGAAGGTGGATTAAACATCACTTTCACCATTTGGCTACTTATGCATGGAAAAGAAGTTCGCAGTATTATCAGAAAGAAAGGAGAATCAGCTAAGAAGATGCCCAAGTAGAGTGGTGCAACATCTCTTAAGGGAATTGTCCTGAAAGAATTATCACTTTGACTGGACCCTCTAATGCCATCTTCTGAGCCATTGCTATGATCATTGACAAACTGGAAGAGGACATCAGCAGTTCTATGACCAATAGCACGGCTGCCAGTAAATCCCCAGTCACCCTGAGGCTGGTGGTCCCTGCGAGTCAGTGTGGCTCTCTCATTGACAAAGGTGGTTGCCAGCTCAAGGACATAGCAAGTATGGGGGCTCAGGTCCAGGTGGCAGTGGATGTGCTCCACACATCAACTGAGTGGGCCATCAGTATTGCATGCCGGGCCAAGCCATCCAGTTCCCTGGTCATCTTTGCAGGTGGTCAGGACAGGTGCAGCACAGGCAGTGAGAGTGCGAGCTTTCCCCATACTACCCCGCCCCTGTGCCTCAACCCTGATCTGGAAGGACCACCTCTAAAGACCTATACCATTCAAGGACAGTATGCTATTCCACAGCCAGATTTGACCAAGCTGCACCAGTTGTCAATGCAACAGTCTCATCTTCCCATGATGCATGGCAACACCAGATTCAGTGGCATTGAATCCAGTTCTCTAGAGGTGAAAAGCTATTGGAATTTGGATGCATCTGCTCAGACTAGTTCTCATGAACTCACCGTTCCATTATGTTTTAGCATTATGAAACCTTTAGCATTATGTTTTCAAGGTTTATTCATATTGCAACATGCACAGTAGTTCACTCCTTTTTATGGCTGAATAATATTCCATGTATAATACACAATATTTTATTTATTCATCAGTTGATAGACATTTAGGTTGTTTCCACTTTTTGGTTGTTTTAAATAATGCTTCTGTTAACATTTATGTCTAAGTGTGTGAACATATGTTTTCATTTCTCATAGGAGTGGAATTGCTGACTTCTTTGTTAACTCTGTGTTTAACTCTTTGAGGAACTGCCAAACTGTTTTCCACAGCAGTTGCACCATTTTACATTTCCCCACCCCCAGCAAAGTATGACGGTTCCAATTTCTTCACATCTGTGCCAATACATTATTATTATTATTTTAAAGATTTTATTTATTTTTAGAGAGAGGGAAAGGGGGGATAAAGAGAGGGAGAGCAACAGCGATGTGAGAGAGAAACATTGATTGGTCACCTCTCATATGTGTGACCCAGTGATAGAAGCCAGGATAGGATATGCCCGGACCAGGAATAGAACCAGCAACTTTTTGCTTTGTAGAAAGACACCCAACCCCCTCATCCACACTGGTCAGGGCCACATTATTATAATTATTATATATTTTTATTTTTTTAAAGATTTTATTTATTTATTTTTTAGAGAGAGGAGAAGGGAGGGAGAAAGAGAGGGAGAGAAACAGCAATGTATGGTTGCCTCTCACATGGCCCTCACAGGGGACCTGGCCCGCAACCCAGGCATGTGCCCTGACCAGGAATCGAACCGGGACCATCTGGTTCCCAGCCCATGCTCAATCCACTGAGCTACACCAGCCAGGCTATAATTATTATATATTTTTAATGATGGCTATCCTAGTGGGTGTGAAGTGGTATCATTGTGTTTTTGCTTTGATTTTTCCTGACTGCTAATGATGTTGAGCATTTTTTCCTGTGCAAACTGGTGACTTGTACTTCTTCTTTGGAAAAATATCTATTCAAACCCTTTGCCCATTTTTAAATTAGGTTGTTTGTCTTCTATTGTTGAGTTGTAAGAGTTATTTTTATGTTCTGGGTACTAAACCTTTACCACACATATGATTTGCGAATATTTCTCTCCCATTCTCTGGGTTGTCTTTTAACTTTCTTGGTAGTGTCCTATGATGCATGAATGTTTTACATTTTTGGTGAAGTCCAATTTGTCTACTTTTTCTTTTATTCTTATGCTTTTAGTGTCATATTTAAGAAACTGTTTCCTAATCCAAGGTAATAAAGATCTACACCTATGCTTTCTTCTGAGAGTTTTACCATTTCAACTCTTACATTTATATATTTAATCTATTTTTAGTGATTTTTTTTGTTTAGGTATGAAGTAGGGGTCCAACTTTGTACTTTTGCATGAGAATACTGTCAAAGAAAAAGTTATCCTGGACTTCCTAAGATGGCGGCATAGGTGAATGCACAGTATCGCCTCGTACAACCAAACAAGGAAAAAAATCAGAAATCTACACATCCAAAAACAGCCATATCTGACAGAAAATCATATTGAGAGGAAGTCCGACAACCAAGGAATTAAAGAAGATACATTCATCCAGTCTGGTGAGCCGGGAGGAGCAGGGCGGAGGGAGAGCGCTCCGCGACCCCGCGGAGAGCTGGTGAGCAGACGGCAGGTCCGCGGTTGGAGGGGCGGTCCCCGCGGGGCTGCAGCACACCCAGACGGGGCCCCGACTGAAGCGCGGTCTGCGCCCGGCTCATCCGGACCCAGCAGGGCCGAGACTGGTGGACCGGGCAGGTCTGCATTTGTGTGCAGAGAAACCGGGAGAGAAAGCAGGGCGCAACCCATCGGGCGCAGAGTGAGAGCGCCTGTGGGGGTGGAGTCCGCGGCTGGAGGAACTCCCGGCCTCACAGGAAAGTTCTCTGGGGAGACCCGAGGGGGATTGGAGCTGTGCAGCCTGTCCAGCGACCCTGGAGTGACCCCCGGAGCCAGTGCAGAGGGGCTCGAATTGCTTGCAGGAGGCGGTGTGGGTGCGGAGAGCGGAGCAGGCGCCATTGTGCACTCAGGTCCCGCCCCCACAGGCTACGTCACAGCACAACTACTGGGAGCTTCCCTGCCCAGGTGAACCCCAAGGCTCTGCCCTCCTTACAGTAACAGGCTCACAGAGGGGAAAAAAAAATGGCCCAAAGAAAGGAACAGATCAAAGCCCCAGAGCTAACCGACCAAGAGATAGCCAACCTATCAGATGCACAGTTTAAAAACCTTGTAATGAGGATGTTAACAGAATTCAACGAAAAATTATCGAAATTGCTTGAACAAATGAGGAGAGATCTGCAGGGAACCAATAGAGATAAGAAGGAAACCGGGACTCAAATCAATGGAGTGGACCAGCAGAAAGAAAAAAAACATCCAACCAGAAAAGAATGAAGAAACAAGAATTCAAAAAATGGAGGAGGGGCTCAGAAACTTCCAAGACATCTGTAAACGTCCCAATATATGGATCATAGGGCTGCCAGAAGGAGAAGAACAAATCCTAGGAATTGAAAAAAATATTTGAACACATAATGACAGAGAATTTCCCGAAGCTGGAGAAGGAAATAGACTTTTGGGAAGTCCAGGAAGCTCAGAGAGTCCCAAAGAAGTTGGACCCAAAGAGGAACACACCAAGACACATCATAATTACATTACCCAAGGTCAAAAAGAAGGAAAGGATCCTGGGAGCAGCAAGAGGAAAGGAGACAGTTACCTACAAAGGAATGCCCATAAGACTGTCAGCTGATTTCTCAAAGGAGACCTTGCAGGCAAGAAGGGGCTGGACAGAGGTGTTCCAAGTCATGAAAGGCAAGGACCTACATCCAAGAATACTCTATCCAGCAAAGATTTCATTTAGAATGGAAGGGCGGAGAAAGTGCTTTGCAGATAAGGTCAAGTTCAAGAAGTTCATCACCACCCAGCCTTTATTGTATGAAATGTTGAAGGGAGTTATATGAGGTATGGAGGAATATCAACAGGGGAGTTGGTAGGGGGAGAGGGTGAAAATGGGGCACAGAACAAGTAGCATAAATGGGAGGTAGACAACAGACAGGGGGAGGTTAGAATAGTATAGGAAGTGCAGGAGCAGAAGGACTTATGTGTATGACCTCTGGACAAAACTAAAGAGAGGGGAAAGGGGGATAAGGGGGTGGGGGGCAAGAAGGGGGGAAGTGGGGCAACTGTAACAGCATAATCAATAAAATATAGTAAAAAAATAAATGTATTGAAAAGAAAAAGAAAAAGAAAAAGTTATCCTGACTCTTGTTAAAGATGATAAGAAAGACTTTATCCAAGAGACTACTACAATAAGGTTTTGCAATAGGGGAGAGAGACTGAGCTCAACTCTAAATACAGTATGGAAAAGTTGGGGATTTGTAACCAAGGAGCAGGAAGGAGGGGGTCAGGAGACAGAAAAGTACTAAAAGAAAGCTTCTGGTCAAGGTGGTGAAGTAGGTAAACATTGTGCTTGCCTACTCCCACGACCACATTAAAATTACAACCAAAGTAAAACAACCACCTAAAGTCTATCTGAACAAATGTTCTATAACTAAGGATATCCAGAAGAAGCCACACTGAGGCTGATAAAAGGGGTGAGACTCAGACTGGTCTGGTCCTACTCCCATGTGTGGTAGTTAAAAATCAGTAGAGATACCTCAGCTGCAGAGGTTCTCCCTGAGGAGTGAGAGGTCCCAGCTTAGGGAAGAGAAGTCCCCATAACTTCTGGCTAAAAAGCCAGTGGAGATTGGGGTTGGGTAAGATGGAGGACTTCTGGAGTCCCACGCATTCCTTTTAAAGGGTGCAAGCAGAGACTTACTGGCTAATAGATTCGCTGGCTGTGAGCTCTAGCACTGGGGCACCAGATCAAAAAACACCAGGGACATACACTGGGGAGGAACTGAATTTTCTGGCTTCAGGGCAAGGACTGGAGGGGCAGCTTTCTTCCAGACATAAGTGCTGTCAGAGGCCATTGTTCCTTTGTTGATCCCAAGCTTACCCAGCCTGCTTGTGCAGGAAGGCACCAAATTCTTCATCAACCTAGCTAACACTACTTGTTGCACCCTGGTGATTCCCTGAGTCCCTACCCAACCTGATTATTGGACTTACCCAAGCTGCTTCCAGGGGATTTTGCATACAAATGGCCTGTCTTAGCTCGTGCTATGGATTTTTGTAAAATCTCTCAAAGGTTCACAAACCTCAACTAAGCATCATCTGGCATCTGCATGCCCGTAACTCTTGCTAAGAAGCCTCGAGCCCAGTACTAGTGGCAGCTGGCCTCAGTTCACAGCGTAGCCTCCTTCAGGCACCTCCAAGTCCAGGACAAGTGACAACCATCTACAGATCACTCTGTAGCTTATACCAAGTGGCCCGGAGTAAGGGCACAAGCAGTAGTTGACCTTGGCCTACACAAGAGCCCCTTGCAAGAGGTCCCCAAACCAATACCTGGTAGCCAGCTTCATACCACACCAGAGTACCATCCAACCACTTCCACAAACTACACACCCAACTGGCAGACTCAGCAAGTACCAGAGCCCTGCTAAAGTAAATTCTGCTGCATAGGGTCAGCCCCTGCACAACCACTTCTCCCCTATAGTCAGGGCCAGTACTTACAACCAATCAATCTGGGGGTCAGTCCCCCCTGTTTATGTGCAAAGAGTAATCAAGGCTCAACTAAAACATGAAGCACACACAACCCACACAAAGGACAAACCTGGAGCACTCAGCTCAGGTAACCAGGGACACCTACTACATAAGTCCACTCTCCCAAGCCTGGGAGATGTAGCAGCTCTGCCTAATACATAGAAACAAACACGGGGAGGCAGCCAAAATGGGGAGACAAAGAAACATGTCCCAAGAGAAAGGAAAAAAAAGAAAATTCCAGAAAAACAACTAAACAAAATGGAGACAAACAATCTACCAGATGCAGAGTTCAAAACACTGGTTATAAGGTTCAATAACTATGAACCTTATAAGCTCAATGATTTCAGTGAGAAGTTCAATACAGAGATAGGAAACATTAAAATGAGGATAGAAACATTAAAAAACAGTCAGAAATGAATAATACTATAACTGAAGTGAAGAACACATAAGAGGGAATTGACAGTATCTTAGATGAAGCAGAAGATCAAATCAGCAATTTAGAAAACAGGTTGCAGAAAACACCCAACTAGAACAACAACAACAAAAATTTTCCAAAAAAAAAAAAAATAATGCCAATACTTTAAGGTGCTTCTGGGACAATATCAAGCATACCAGCATTCACACCATAGGGGAACTAGAAGGAGGAGAGAGAGAGCAAAGAATTGAAAACCTATATGAAGAAATAATGATCTGAAACTTCCCTAAACTGGTGAAGAAAATAGACATACAGGCCTGGGAAGTACAGAGAGTCCCAAAACAAGATGAACCCAAAGAGGCCCACACAAAGACACATCACAATTAAAATGCAAAAAGTTAAAGACAAAGATAAAATCTTAAAAGCAGCCATAGGAAGGCAGTTAGTCACCTACAAGAGAACTCTCATAGGACTCTAAGCTTTTTTCTCAACAGAAACTTTGCAGGCCAGAAGGGACTGACACAAAATGTTCAAAGTGATGAAAAGCAAGGATGTACAACCAAGATTACTCTACCAAGAGCAGCTATCATTTAGAATTGAAGAACATATTAAGAGTTTCCCATACAAGAAAAAGCTAAAAGAGTTCCTCACCATCAAATGAGTATAAGAAGAAATGTTCAAAGGATTTTTAAGAGGAAGATAAAA
>PVJI01033310.1:0-11418 GCA_004026765.1 Micronycteris hirsuta
ATTCCCAATACTCATATATTACACTTTTTATAATTGTCTTACAGTCTTTATATATTTATTTACATTTTTCCCTATTTTTCTCCAAGCATTTCAGCTTGGAGTTCCTAGTAACATATCTTTAAGCTCAGTAATTTCTCCTCAGTTATATCAAGTCTACTAGTGAGCCCATGAAAGGTATTCTTAGTTTCTGGTATTGATTTTGATTTCTGCATCCTTTGGAATTTTTCTTAGAATTTTTTCTCTCTGCTTACATTACCCATTTGGTGCATGCTGTGTATTTATTATAGCTGCATTAATGACAATTATTTTAAATTTCCAATTTGATATCTTCAACATGTCTGTTACTTCTGAGTTTGGTTCTGTTACCTGATTGGTCTTTTTAGACGACAATTCTTCTTGCCTTTTATTATTCCTTTTAGTTTCTATTCATGCCAGGCATATTATATTGGCAAAGGGAAGTGAGGTAAATAGACTTATAGTGTGATGTTTTACGTTTTTCTGGCTAGGACTTAGGCTGTTTTTCCTGACTGACATAACTGTAGATTTCAGAGCTTTATTTTTTTCTGGTGCTGTGGATTATTTTCTGTATTTTGTTTTGTCTTTTGATTTTGTATTACTTAGGTTCTCCAGAGGAAAATACAATAGGATGGAAATTATCTATAGATAGAAACGGAAACAGATACAGATAAAAAGACATGGTTAAAGAATGTATTTCAGAGGCATTTTACAGGAACTACTATGTCGCTGCACTGACTTGCTAGTCCAGTGTCTGCAGGGCAGCCCAGCAAGCTGGAAAATCGGCAAGAAGTGAAGTTGCAGTCTTGAGCAAAAAGGTCGGATACTCAGCATGATTTCTAAGTTTCAGAATAAGGACAGAATCCCTGCTTTGGAGACCACAGTTTTAGCATCTTAGCTCTTAAGGGTTTCAACAGATATGTGAGTTCCACTCTCATGAGGAGGGAGAGATTGCTTCACTCAAAGTTCACTCATTTAAGTGTTAATCATACCTAAAACATACTTCAGAACAACACCAGACTGGTGTTTGGCCAAACAACTGGTTCTCATAACCTAGCCAAGCTGACAGATGGTATGAACACTCACAGGTTCCCTATAAATTTCTCCTTCACTGGAGTCTTAGCCTTACTGTTTTGACTGCTGAAATACCCTGTCATTTCTTTCAAAGAGGCTAGGTCCTTGGCTGCCATTTTCACAAGCTTTTCTCAGCTCCTCCTCATCCTCTACCCCCGTCACTTGGTTAAGACAGAAATGCTGGTGTGCACCAGAGTTGGGGGGTCCCTTACTCCCATGAAGGTCAGGTTATGCTACAGGAGTTTCCCCCAAAGGAAGTTATGAACTGCACGGTCTGGGAGTCCCTCCACATGGTTACTTTTCTGCTGGTCCAATCTCAAGACATTATTTCAAAATGTATTTGCAAAGTAAGGTTTCTCATCAAATTTGAGGAGTTTGAGGACATTATTTGTTCAAATATTTTTTCTGCCCATTTCTTTCTTCTTCTGGTCTTCTCATTATGCATGTGAATGCATACAAGATGGTATCCCACAATTCGTCCGACACTCTCAGTTTTATTTTGATTTTTGAATTTTTTTTTTTGTTGTTCCTCACTCTGATGATCGCTTTTCACCCATCTTCAAATTTGTTGTTTCTTCAGCCAGCTTATGTCTGGTATTGAGCTCCTCTGCTGAAATGTCTATTTTAGTTATTGAGCTTTCCAAATCCAGGATGTATAGTCTTTATTTTTTTAGAATTCTGTATTTTGATAACCTCTATTTGGTGATGCATCTCTTTTACATTTTCTTTTAGCTCTTTAGCCATAGTTCCAGTGGTTTACTGAGCATATATATAAGAAAAATTGTCTAATAAATCCAATGCCTAAGCTTTCTTTCTAGTAGTTTCTATGGACTGCTTTTTGCTTGAGTAATATCTAAAAATGTTTCTTTAAGTATTTTATAATTTTAAATAAATTTTAAATTTTTAAATTTTATAAATTTTGTTACTACTGATAAGATGTTTAAAATAATATTTATGTGTCTACTCTGGAAATCATATTCTCCCTCTGATTTTCTAACTGTTGCTGTTTGCTGTTTTTGCTCTTTTTTGTTTAGGACTTTTTTAGGTGAATTGTATAATGCTTGTGCTCTTTGTTGTACATATCTGCTGAAGTCTCTACTCGGCTAATCTCATAGTAGAGAGAAATACTTAAATACCTTGAACTAGTAAGTTTCTATGCCTTTGTCAAGAGGTTCTGTGTGTGTGTGGTGGTGTACATGTTCAATGCTCCAGCCAGTAATTAAAAATTGTGTCATAACTTCACTTATTGCTTGTCTTAGCCTGAAAGTCAGGGGTTACATCACCTTGTCCAGTCTTTTCTGGACCTGGGTACAGTCCTGAACGTGAACATGTACATGAACAGAAGTATGGTGCAGCTTTTCAAAGCATTTCATTTCCCACTTTCTACTTCCTCCTCTGTGCACTATCCAGAAAGCCCATGATTTGTTTTATTAATGATTATATTTAATTTTATAGGTGCTGATAAATTTCATTTGCTGTAAGGTTTTATTTTAACTTTTAAACATTTTCCTATTAATACAATAGTTATTGTCTCCATTTTTCTAATAATGGCACAAGTAGCAAAACAGGTAAATTCCAGTGCTTCAAGAATTATTGATTAAATAATCTAACTATAATTCCACATGGATTGTCACACATTTATTGAATGTCATTATTTTACATCTTTGAGCTTATTGTTTTTAATCATAAGAATAAATGTAAGTTTCCTTTTAATCTATTTGAATTTAGTTTGCTCAACCGATTTAAACTTTTATTAGTTTTATTAGAAAATTTTGTTTTAAATAATGGCAATTTAAACTATTTTCTCATACTCCACCAATGTAGCTATAGGCACCTTGTTTTATTATAGAATAAAGGATTTAAATGCTATATGCATTGCTCAATGAAAAAGTGATGAATACACCTACTATTTCTAATTGAATTTTGTAGTTTTTATTAGATTAGAAACAAAGCTTTGTACTGGGACTTATATCATTTAATTTGTGCCTAGGATTGCTCTCGTTTTGGGGGAAAATCTCTTTTGTTTTGAAGTTGCATTTTTTATTTTTAATCATTCTTTTTCTATATCTTTTTGGGAGTTTTCAGCAATTCTGGGTCACTGAATAAAGTTTTTCAGATAGGAGAGCACCGTTAGATTTTTTGAGCCCTTATTATTTCATGTTATCTAGGTCTCTTCTGTTAAATAACAGCATTCTTGATAAACAGTTTACCACATAGAACAAACTAAAAGTGACTTCACAGATCTCATATAGAAGGTGGAAAACATAATTTTCCAAATCTTGTGTTTTCTCTTGTTAAACCTGTTCTTTAAAGCAGTATTTATAAGATACCCCCTAAAAAAACAAAAACAAAAACAAAACCCAGAATATTGCAACATTGATTCTACAATATGTTAATATGTATTATGAGAGAAAATAATGCATTATAGGCAGTCAATTGCATTTCAGGAATTTTGCTTAAAAGTGTTTAGGTTTATTTATGGCAATAATTCTCTGTACATTTGTAAATTTTTGAAGAACACGTTATTTTAGTTTCATTAACCTACCAATTTTCATCTTGACTAAAAAGACATCATAAAATATTTTATTACTGTTCTAGAATATCACTAATTCTAGAAAACCAGAAGCAATTCTGCTTTTAATATTTTTCACCCAAATCACACAAACTATTTAAATCAACAATTATAAAACATATTCAAATTTTATTTAAAAATAAGTCAGTGAGTTGAGTATTGCAAAGAACCAATGCAGGATTACCTACTAAGTATCACCAATTTCCCATTTTACCTCACAGCCCCTGTTAGGCCATAACACAGCTTAGTTTCCTCCCAGGTCAACATATTAAAATATTTACTGTGCTGAGTTTCTTCCAAGGCTTTTATCAATAGTTCAAATGTAACAAGTCATGCTCCTGGGCCTCATGGGAACGTCAGTTTTGACCACCTTCATAGTCTCATCTTTTGAACTGAAATACATTTTCTTTTCTATGTTTTCATCTAATGACCTATTCATCAGATTAGGAACTAATCTCAAACTGATGTTTCCAATTTTCTTTCTGCTAAGTGGCATGTACTGGGAACTTTAATTGTAGTTGGAGAAACTGATGTCTTTTGGGTAGTGCACAGAATTTTTGATTGTACAAAACACATACGTGTATCTCTAGTATGCATATCATATACATATAATCTTCTGATTCCTTACTTTGACCCGTGCAACCCAGGGTAACAAGAAAAAGAAAAAGGAGGAGTGAGACAAAGTTTTCCTCTTATTACCTCTTTTTAATTCATTTTTGTCTTTTCTTTTTTAACCATGCTAAATACTTTATTGAAGTCTTTTCCTGTCACAAGCAAAGGGATATAAGATCAGTCTACTGGTCAACATTTGATACAAGTGAAAAGGTGAACTTCGGGTCCTGTGTACTGTGTACTGTGTACTTGATTGGTCCCTGTGCAGACTTATGGTCCAAACCAGCGTTGTGGTCCACAGTGCAGGGCGAAGTGGTTCAAATTCTCATCCTTCATCTTCATTGTGGGTTGAAAATGGATTTGCCTAAGGATTATCAAATAGAGTATGATTACCATTTTTTTCCAGTGGCCGGGTTTGGACCTGATGCAGAGATGGGGTCAAAACAGAATTCAGGTTCTTGTACTCTCCCTGGTGTGACTTCAGGAAGGCATTCGGCGTGCTGACTTATGACAGAGCAGATGAAGACAACAAACATGTGAGCTGAGCCCTCCTTGCTTAGGACACTTTCCAACATGGGCAGCCTGACTGTGGCGGGACCCGCCTGGCCCAGAAACCTGGGACCCAGCAGCCACCTCAACTTTTGACTTGGATTGAAGCTATCATTATGCCTTTGATACATGTAATATTTCTAGAGATTAAAAATACAATATGCATTCATAATTAAAGATAGAATTATCACATCTAAAATTATTGTAATGGTGGCAAACAGCATGTTATATTCTTTAAGAAATCAACGCAATGAAATGCATGATCAATAAATTTGCTCAGAATTCAGAAGAAAATTATGGAAACTAAGTGAGAAGAAGAAAAATTAAGACAGAGAAATGTAGAAAATAAAGTTCAATCTACATCAAATAGCAACTTAATAAAACAGAACTAATGAAATATTGAATGGGATGAATAATTTTTTAACACAAAAGAAGAGTTCACTTGACAAACTTAATATATATATATGTATATATATTTATATATATATAAACATATATATTGTACATATATATATTTATATATATAAACATATATATGTACAATATATATATATTGTACACACATATATATATATGTACAATATATATATATATTGTACACATATATATATATATATATTTAAAGATTTTATTTATTTTTAGAGATAGAGGAAGGGAGGGAGAAAGAGAGGGAGAGAAACAGCAATGTATGGTTGCCTCTCACACAGCCCTCACTGGGGACCTGGCCCACAACCCAGGTATGTGCCCTGACTGGGAATCAAACCTGGACCCTTTGGTTCCCAGCTCATGCTCAATCCACTGAGCTACACCAGCCAGAGTGACAAACTTAAAATATCTTAAAAATTAAAAAAAAATTAAATAATAATGCTCCAAAAACACTAGACAATGGTTACTTTTAATAAAACACCACACTGGTTACTTTTGCACATTACAAAGATTTTTTTTTAAGTGTGAGTGATCTACTGGCGAATTACCAATTACCAGGTTCATTCTCCGTCTGACATTTCTGAAGGCCCAGGTGGAGATGAAGATGATACCTACCAAACACTTGGTGTGGTAAAGACATAATGCCGTGAAGGAAGGAGGGGACATGTTCTCTGTAAAATGAGTAGATGGAGGGAGACCGAGGAGGGAAAAAACAAAGCGAGTTTTCACCTTATGAAACTGAGCATGCATGAACTAATGTCAATGAAAAAGTTACCAGAAATATTTGCACTGTGAGTTTAGAACAGATATTTAGTTTTCCAAAGCTACCAAACAGCATTTCATCTTCATGGGACCACGTAGCAAATACTAAAATTCTGCGATACATCCCTCCCTCTCTCCTGTGAGCACTCGAAAGTAGTTGGCATTCTTTAGAACACTGGTTAAAAAGAAAGAGATTAGGAAGTTAGACACATGTTTGCTCTTGCCTGGCATGTTAGTATCTTCTGTTAAATTTCTGTCTCCTCCCTGAGGACCTACCTGCTTCTCACAGGTGATTTCCTTTAAGAGACGCAGTATGGCCCGCCCCCACAATCCCTCCACAGTAGTATGAGTGCTTCATTCTGTGATTTCTGTAGGGCAAAAATATCGTAATAGAATAATGTAAAACATGTGTTTTAATTAGTATATGGTTAATCTCCTTAGACAGACCTTGCAATATAAATCAAAGTAATCTCTAGGTGGAAAAAAGATTTAAACATTTAGAGCATAAAATTACTGAAATAATATGACGATATTGGAACTCTGAACTACACAATAAAAGCAGACATGCTGAGGGATTTGATTAAGTATCAAAAACTTCAAAAAGTTAAAACAAATCTCATAGAAAAAAAAAAAAACTTTTGCAATGTAAAATAATTATTAGTGTGCTAAGAGATTTGACCAATAGAAGATCAATATTACATTGAACAAATGCCAGGAAGAGGAAATTCAGAAAAGCAAATATATAAAAGCTGATAAATAAAGAGGTTGGCAAAGGTAAGTTTACAATTGTTAGTATGGAAAATACAGAAATTAATGAAAATAATACAAGAAAAGACCCTTTGTACTCACAACTGTAAACCTACTTTTACCCCACCCTGTATAATGAAATGTTCAAACTGTCTAGCATTCAACAAACCAATTTTTGAAATAAAAGTAACAGCAGTGTTTTGGTTTTGTTTATACATTGAATTCAAAAGATTTTGGACACCTGGCCTGCAATGCAGGCATGTGCCTTGACTAGGAATCAAACCAGTGACCTCTCAGTTCACAGGTCAATACTCAATCCACTAAACTCCATCAGTTATGGCTTGCTTGGTTTCTTCTTAAAGATACTTCTGTTAACATTTTGATACATATATTTTAGTATGTATCCTTTTAAACAAATGTTAGACTAACACCTTTTTATTGTTTTGGATCTTGCTCTTTATTTGATAATTAGATTAAGATAAATTTTTGTTTCATATTTAGAGATTTATAACTTTTTCAAAATACCTTAAATTTATATATATTTTAGGTCCTTCATCATTTGTTTGCCACTCCTATGGAAACACTATGCCTCCTCAATTGATTGCTATGCATACCATTCTATCTGGGACAACCTTCCCATACAGTTTGGTTTGGATATGTGTTTCTTAGTACTCATCCAATTATCCTAGGAATTCCTTACCCCTTTACCTAAACTTCCATTCAGGAATATCAAGTTTGTTACTTATTTTTAGAACTTTGTATTCCATTATTACTTTTGTGATCTCTTGGTTCTCTGCTACTGTAGTCATATTTTTATACTAACAAAATCTGTTGAGTAACCAGAGGAGAGAAGGTAGGGGGATAACGGGGGAAAGAAGTGGAATGGTCATCACCAACACGTATAAAGGACCCATGGACAAAGCCAAAGAGAGGAAGGATGGGGGATGGGAGGTGGGGGTGGTGGAGTGGGGGGGAATGGTGGGTGAGAAATGAAGATAACTGTACTTGAACAACAATTTTTTTAAAAAAAGTAAACTACAATAAAAAGTCTGTTGAGAAGTAAGAAATATTTTCTATTTTGATTAAATGTGCACTTATTACTTATTTTTATTTTCCTTTACTTTTGTTGTTGGCACTAAATTACTGAGAGGAGGGCAGAAGAAACGACTTTATTTTGTATATATAATTACAAATCAGTTTGCTTATTTTTGGTGAACTTTGTTCTCTTTATAGAACCATTATGCATATATCTTAAGGGTTAGGATATTTGCAGACTCTCAGAAACACGAGTTAATTCAAATTACATATTAGCTTTACTCTTGAAATTGTATGTGTATTTTTTCAGGTAATAATGTGTGTCTATAGCACTTTTACATAAAGTTATGTGGAGAACATTTTCTATATTATTACATTTTTGAAAGTGTGTTAATAAGTCATACAAGCACTTCATTAATTTACCTAACCCTTTATTACTTAATATTTAATGTGTTTCTAATTTTTCCTATTTGAAAACATTTATAATGAACATTTTGGTACATTAATCCTCATCAATTGCTCTATTCCTTTAAAATAAATTATAATGACATGTAAATGAACCATACTGTGGACACTCAAAACCACAGAGAAAGCCATACATATTTACGTTATTATTTAAGAAGCATAGCGCATCTTAGGGGGATTTTAAGTAAACAAAGCCAGTGGTCAGTCTTATGGGCACAAACCTGGAGACAGCCCATAGACTAGGGTGTGACGCTGGACCTGCTCTCAAAACTCTCCCACCTCTAAACCCATTTCGGGGTGTGTGTCTGAAACTTCTGCCTGAATTTTGTGACTTCTTCATAGGTTAGGGATATTTTTTCTTTTTTGTCAAGCAAAATTTAGCATATTTGTTTTTATGTATTCTAATGTATCAGTATATTATTTCTTTTACTAGTGAATAATAATATTAAAGTTTATGTATGCCTACTCTATAAATGCATGTATTGATTTTTACTGGTGACTTTAAAAATTAGAGCTGTGGTTCATTTGGAAGTCATTTTCTGAGATGTTTTGAAGTGTGAATACAGTTTTGCCTTTTTAACTCCTTCTGAATGGCTGTCCCATTTGTACTTTCCATGGTGTCTCTTGGTCTGTTTACTGCGGCCTGTTTCTGAGTGCATTTCTGAGGGCCTTGCTGGTTTGCTCTTGCAGTCATCCCCTTCCTTGTCCATGCCCAGCTGTGTAGGAATCCGATTTATGAGCTTTCTTATTTTAATTCGTGCTGTTTTTCAAAGCTTTACTCATTTTCTTACCTTTTTTTAGCACATTTTGAAATATGTCACCATTTTCTTTTTGTATTGTGATGCCATGCTCTGCTTTCATTGTCTTGTGGAATGATATTGGTTAATTTCATCATATTTTTCTGCCCGTATATTTGTGTGAGCTTTGAACGATTTCCTGTTCTGAGGCTTGTGTTTCAAATAAATGTGTTCTATAGTAGGTGTGATGGTCAATTTTATGGATCACCTTGACTATTCCTTGGCTGCCCAGGTAGCTGGTAAAACATTACTCTGGGTGTGTCTGCGAGGGCGTTTCTGGAAGAGATTAGCATTTGAATTGTAGACTTATAAAGCAGATTGCCATCTCTAAAGTAAATGGATCTCACCCAATCAACTGAAGACCTGATTAGCACAAAAAAAGGCTAAGAGGGGACTCCTTTTGACACCCTTTTGGCTGGCACATTGGTCTTTTCCTGTCTTCAGACTCAAATGGAAAATCTGCTGTTCCTAGGTTTCCAGTCTGCAGGCTTTCTACTGAACTTACACTACTGGTTTCTCCGGGTGCTCAAGTCTTGGACTCAGACTGGAACTACACCCTGAACTCTTCTTGCTCTGTGGCTTGCTGACAGCAGATTTAGGACTTCTCAGCCTTCATAGTTAGGTAATACCTTAGAGTAAATCACTCATATATTCACATACACACACACACACACACATACATATACAAATATATACATATACATATATATATGGTTCCAACTTGTGAAGCATCTTAAGATTTTTCAATTTTGTGATGTTGCCAAAGCATATGCATTTGGTAGAAAAGGTACCTTGAATTTTGATGTTTTTCCAGGCTAATGTTGTGTGAAATGATACTCTCCTGATTCACACTGGCAGCAGCAGTGATACAAACTTGGCCAACTATAGGCTGATCTAAATGTTCTGAGCTTAGGTAGGCTATGCTAAGCTATGAAGTTTGGTTAAGTGAACTAAATGCATTTTTGACTGACAGTATCTCAACTTACAATGGGTTTATTGGGATGCAATCCCATTGTTGAGTCATGGAGCATGTGCATATCCGACTGGTTCCGTTTCTCTGGAGGACCTGCAATGATACACGAGGGTTTGTAGTAGTAGAACCTGCTTTTGTTGGGAGTTTTGATGAGCTTCATGCTTAAGGTAGCTTCTCTTTTATTGATATTGTTGAACATTTAAAAATATGACTTTTTTTCATGGCCGTGACTCTACATCTCAAGATTAGTGAGATTCTAACTTTGTTACCCTACATGCCATAGGCCTTGCTTTTTAAAAAATGACTCACTTAAGTTTTGTTATTTTAGGATATTGTTTCTTAAGATGTATTTATTTTGGATCTCCTTACCCCAGATCTAAACAGTGACCACTTCCCCATGTTTTTATCTTCTCAGAGTGGATTTTCCCCAACATTTTTCTTCTGATGTAGGTTTTTTTATTTCTGAAAAAGCATATCTGTGGTAGATTTGGTGATGTCTGGAGATTTATGTGCCATCTTATCCTCCTTGTCCAGCGTGTTTCCCTGTTTCCCTGGATCTGTTTAACATGGATCTGAATCCTGGAGCCTGTAGGTTTGCAGTATTGATCTGGGTACTTTTGAAAACAAGCATTTGTTTGTTATTTCTGGGTCCCACGACCTGTGTGGTCCTTTACTGTCCATGTATCTCTTGTCATGTACCACCGGGCAGAATCTGACTCAGCACGCATCTGACAATGTGGAGTGGCTTGGCCACACTGTTACCATAGGTAGTTAGCTAATTATTGATAAAGGGAAGAGAGCAGGGGGAATTAGGTATCAAGCTTAATGAAGTAAGGAGTATAAGCCTACTTGCCTCACCAAGAAGCTACAGCTTCATACCCCAAGGAATCATAGCATTGCTTGTCAAGGTGATTCACAATCTTTCCTTCCCTCTTCCTGTACTGGATTTTTTTGAGGGTTACAGAAGGAGGTGTTCAACCATAGGTGCCTGTTTGCCACGTTCTCTTCGTAACTACGTCGTCTGACAAGGTCCGGGCGTGGGAAGAGAGATTCAAAGGAGTCCATCTTCTAGAGGAGAACGTGGCATGGGGACGGGGTAGGTAGTGATTTTTT
The DNA here is from genome assembly GCA_004026765.1 of Micronycteris hirsuta. NCBI lineage: Eukaryota > Metazoa > Chordata > Mammalia > Chiroptera > Phyllostomidae > Micronycteris > Micronycteris hirsuta. The sequence continues at coordinate 11,141 of PVJI01033310.1, forward strand.
CCTAGCTTTGCTCTCAGTAACCTGCTTGCTGCTATTGTTCATGGTCTTACCTTGTGCCCCGATTCCCATGGGAACGGGACATAGAAAGAAAGAGACTCGAACAGAGTCTGTGATTGATTTTGAGGGAAACTCTGAAGGGACAGCCAGTTCTCCCCGGACCACTGAGTCATGCCAAGTTGCTTAAACAATGTGTTTATGAACCTGAATAAGAAATCATCCCCGACTGTTCCCATGAGAACTCTTGAATCAGTTCCAATAGGCTAAACTGTTACCTGCCT
>PVJI01033311.1:0-11171 GCA_004026765.1 Micronycteris hirsuta
ACAAATTAGCTGACTCCTTGGACAATTGTCTACAATTTTCCCCAATAACTCGTTGACTCTAGCATCTTTATAGCTTCACCCTACAGCCACTACTTGAGTTATGTAAAAATTGATTAATATCAATGATAGATTTATTACAGAAGTGCTTTTTGTTATTCAATCCTCTTTCTATTATTGCTTATTGCAATATGACTTTTCACCAATTGATTCTAGTCTGTTTTTGTAATTTGCTTTGGTAAATAGGATGATACTAAATGTGATCTAAGAAGAAACTTGGAAAAGTGCTTCCAAATTTTGCCTTTACCCTCTGTTGCTCTTGGAATTCAAGTGGTGACATTTAAAAAAGCCATGTGGCCATTGAGACTTGTGGTCCAATTTCAACCATCACCCAAGGTGACAACGAAGCATATTACAGTGGTAATCTGAGGTGGCCAGCTAGTTACCAGCCACCTCTGTTAGCTGATACAAATAGGAAAGTCTAGACACAGGTAGGAGAATGTGCAAAGGATGATTCTGTATGTGAATACAGAATTTTCCAGAGATGATAAAAAATAAAGGTTACTTGTTTAAAATAAATTTCCTTGCATTGAAGAAAGAAAACCTTATTCGGTGGTATTTGAACTACTTCCTTCAAAAAGAATGATCCATTTTAACTTAATTTCACAGGAAGAACTGAAGTTTAAATATAATAGCTACCTCATCTATTTCAAAAGGCTATTGAATGAATCAATTAAGGTAACATCTGACTATATTTTTGAAAAGTGAAAAAGGCTTTATAAATTGAAATTTCCATACAGGGTAAGATTATTTTTCATAATTATATGATCAGTTCTTTGTCTCATTTATTTTAAAGACATTTAATTAAGAGAAGTCCAGATAAAATAATAGAACTCATTCAATATTGCTTATCAGCCAAAAAATGTGTCTAGCAGTGATTTAATTTCTTAAAAACTGGGCCTTCAATAAATGAATATGAATAAGGAATAGTTGTTTATTCAGGAGAAATAAAAAAGACAATCATTCATGCCCAGCTATTTTGCAGTTGATATTTCTGGCAACTAAAGAAATCGTTTTGGCATTTCACCACTATTGAGGCGTATCTTCTTGGTGAACAGTGAGTCAGACAGTGTTAGCTTATTTTCATTTCATTGTTTTAATTTTTAATTAAATTTATTGGGTGTCACTGGTTAATAGGATCATATAGGTTTCAAGTGTACATTTCTATGACTCAAGGTCTGCATATAGTTTAAGTGTCTGCTTTGATTTTGTTCTGCTTAGCAAGAACACTTTATAATCATAATTGAGCACTAAACACTAACCACAAACTGATCGAGCATATCCTTCTTCTGGCTAGAATACGTGTCATTTCTTTACCAATTAGTGTTTAGTTCCAATCCATTCCTCCTGCCTTCTAGATGAAAATTTTAAAGATATCAAATCATAGAACTCCCTCCACTTTTAATAGCATGCAATCCAAAGCACGATTTGAGTCTCACGAGTCCTCATGAGTCTCAAACTCTTCTCTGAATCATTTAAACTCACATCCGTAACAAGCGCCTCCTGACACCGTTAATGCTGAGCACCAGAGCTCCCTATGGAATGTTTTCTCCTGCATTGACACAAGCCAATCAATCCAACTTTATTTGACTAAAGGCATGTTCCTGCTGGCTTTAGATGACAGGTATCAACATCATCTTTTAAAGTTTAACAGTGAAGGCTGACCATATCAATTCTATATTTTTAGGCATTTTAACATCAGTCAGCAATGTGGAGAGAAGGGCATTCAAAAGTAGGAAAAAACTGCAAATTAAAATAAATAAGGATGAAGACAGCTGAGCTTTCTAATAGAATTACCTATCCAATCTGAAGTCTTTGCATACAGAAAATGTGGATGAAGTGCTAAAATGTGCTTTAGAACTTGATTAACTGATTTTCTGGCTTAAAATAAAAACACTACCATTTTGAAAACTAGGCAGAAGATACTTTAGAGTTATCAGTCATAACTCAGTTCTAGTCAACTACTTTAGGGAGTAGCTGGAAGCTTTCAGGTTCAATTTATCTTCTATTCTGTTTTCTTCTTCAATATATTCTATGAATCGTCAAATATTTTACCAGCAGAATAAAAGGCATGGATTCTGTCCCTGTTTAAATAGACTAATTTACTTTTTCTTTCTAGATTTTTAAATTTATTGTTGTTCAGTTATGGTTGTCCTGCCTTTTTCCCCATTGCTTATCCCTACCCCATCCCCCCTCTCCCACAGTCAATTCCCCCATTGTCAGTGCCCATGAGCCCTCTATTCCTGTTCCTTTGCTTGCCCCTTCCCCTTCTTTCCTCCGTTACCCCCAGTCCCCTTCCGCTCTGGTCACTGTCAATTTGTTCTTCATTTCCAAGTCTCTGGTTCTATTTCGCTCATTTGTTTCTTTTATTGATTTAAAGAAAAAAATCCATATTGGGTATATTCTACAGGTCTTAGATTTTACAGTAAATGTTCATGGTAGAAACACAGATGTGATTATTCTAGACATTAATGTGTTTTTATATACAGTACTCTCAGTGTTATTTTTTCCCTAAGGATTCAAAAAAATAAAATTAGTATATTTTGCTGTAAAGTTTGTTTTAATATATTTCTAATTTTAATAAGTAAGAAAAGTTTCCATTTACTAATCTATATCCTCTTTTCTATTTAGTTTAAAATTTATTGTATTATCTTTATATATTTAACAAATAATACAGTCAGTTCTGCTATAATATGATGTGCATCTGTAAAGATTTCTGTCCTATGCAAATCAATAAAACTTTGGGAAGTATAAGGAAAATGGGGTTAGGAGCACACTATTCAAAAACTTTGTAAGATATTTTAAAAATAGATTTAAAAAACTAATAAACACAGCACGCGTTATGTATTAAAGTGTTTAAGAATAAATAAATACTACAATAAATATGACACTTTATAGGAAAATGAACAGAAATGGGTGTCAGAAGAGTGGCAGCTTGTGAATTTTTGCAAAAGTGATGCCTGAGGGTCACCTGAAATAAGGAGAAATCTGTAACAGCGGATGTGGATGGGCATGGCTCGTAATACACACAATGAGCCGAGGTAGCTGGTAGATGCTGAAGTGTGTGCATACATGGCACACGTGCATTTTATGTATTTCCATGCTGTTGGGTTCTGACAGGTACGTGTTCTCATTTCCTTAGTGTTTCTCGCAGTGGAAATCCTACACAATCAAATATGAAATCCGCGTAATGCTCCTATTGTTCCCTAACATGTCTGTCACATTGAAACAAATTTGTGTTTTCAGAACAGGACTTAAGGCAAAACTGACTGTAATACCTTTCTATTTGGACTTCAGAATCATAAGGTTTGAAAGCTAATGAAAATCCTCATCTTTTGTCTCATTCCCTCATTTTGCTTCCTCATATGACTCATTCTACAACAGAAGAACAATTTTGATCTTTCTAAATTTATTTAAGCTTTTTTGATATAACAGAGCTGGGTTCAGCAATAAAGCACTTTTGCAACCCGTATTTTTCTGGCCTTGAACCTCCTGCCTTGCTCCTGAATACATGATTTCGCCTGATATGCAGTTCTAGTAATTGGTTCTTTTCTCCATATTTGAACCACACCCAAAATCATAATGGCACTAACGGTTGGTGTAGGCAGGAAACATCTCTATAGACAGATCGTACAAAATTGTCTAGTGGCAGGACAGAGGGACACTGCCTCTGGCTGAGACAGATGTGCATCTCCACTAACAGGAAAGAGAAAGCTAACTGTAAGATGACTTCGTTTATTTATCACATACTAAAGATGGAATTTATCCAGAGTGAAAATTACATAATTATTGCAGGAATGAAGTAATACAGATCTACTCTAGTAAAAGTCATTTTCATCATAAGTAATATATAATTCTGTATATTTTTCTGAGATTAATAGTTTTTAAAAAGAATCATAATACACATGTCAAAATGTTCAGCGATTACTCTGAGTTGATTTATTTCCTTAATTTTTGGATTTTTCTAACTTATTAATTTTGGCTTCTTAGTTCATCTATCTCTATTGCGTCTTTCTAAAAAATTAAAACCCTTAAAATATGTGAAGCTCATAATTATGCATGGAGTATGATTTTGTCTAATCACGATCTTAATTCCCCGGTTCTGTGCCAGAGTCTCCCAGTCAGAACTCGGCACCTGCACTCTGTCCCAGGTGACATTGGCACCAGCTGGGGAAAAGATGAGGAATAATTCCACTGACAGCCTTAGAATAAGAATCAGGAAGTGCCAATGTAACACTATTTAAGGTGGTTCTGCCATAATGCCACTGAGGAAAACATCATGATCAAAAAAATTTTATATGAAATTGCTATTACAATGTATGAAATGGTCGATGCCACTGTTTTAAGTGTAGTAATTTTAAAATTCCGTTCTTTTCATTTGAAACAAGAAGTTTATTTAAACAATAAGAATGTTGACTTGAGGGGAAAATTACCTAGGATTCATTTCTTTCAGAGTACGTAATTTATTCCCACCTAAAGACAGATTGCCCTACATGTAACAGCTACGTACAAACCACTTATAAAATTGTCCTTGGTTTTAAAATGAAAAATGAAAAACATTAAAATTATCTAATCAAACAAGATATGTGAGGATTTTTATGTTGTTCTTTTTTTTTTTGTTAAACAGTGAGAGCAAAATAACTTACAGGAATGTAAAGATAAGAGGCGAATGAGCATGCCACTAATGAAGAGAGAGGGTATCTTCATGGAACCAGTATTTTTCCCCATCCCATCTTCATTTGATCTCCATCAAAACATACCATTGGCCATTTAGTTTAAAAAATGCAAATGCTTGTGCACATACATCAATTACTTTATGTACAATAAAGAAATGGGGAAAGGGAAAGTGGAAGACTAGAGAACACTCTACTGTCGTGGTCAGGATGTGGTGGAACCAAATTGCAGTTTTCTCATTGAGAATGTCTTCTTGGTCTGCAGGAACAGAGCTCTGGAGGAAAGTAGCAGGTTCCTTTCTTAGTAGACACCTAATGTCTGCTGCTGGAACACAATCGCATCATCATCCTCTGGGTCCAACTGTGCAGGTGTATCTGTTCCCTTGACTGGCTGCCCATCAAACTGGAATCTGGTCTGCCTCATTGACAGACCCTGTCATTCACAATAGGCTTTCATTAGCTTCCTAAGTGGTGTATGCCTCCTAATCTTAAACAGCACCACAGAACCATCCTGCCCTGCCAACCTCAAATTAATATGACCAGTGTCCTCAGTCTTGACTCCTTCCTTGGGCTTTTCATCAGCCATGGCGAGTGCTGGAGTCTCCTGAGCTTCACAAAAGAGGTACTGGGTCTGGACTGAAGGAGACTAAAATTCAGTTTTAATTTCATAAATGTTTGCTACATCATATAACCCTGCTGATCATTTCCTTCTTATTAGCTATAGTTTCCTCACAGTTTATATTGTACATACTCATACTGAATTTATTGTGATTCTTGTTAAAATCTTTCAAATCTCTCAATTTGAGTTCTGCAGCTAGGGAGTTGTATGCTAACTGGATTTTATAAAGACATAATATTGTAATTCAAATTTTTATCCACTTCAGTTTAACCTGATGTCTTATCATAGCATCTCTCTTGATACTACTTTAAACTTTGAGAGAGAAAAGTTTTTTGCATGATACTGAATATCATTCCCAAAAACTTTTTGAGGTCTTAGTAAGTTATGTTACAAAATATTCACTAGAAATGTGTAAAGTAAATAAAAAAAAAAAACAACTTTATTTCTACAGTAAGGATCCAGTCAGTACCTTCCCCTAGAAAACTGCTATCGATCTGTGCTTCATCTTTCATGTCTGCAATTGGATGACCATGAATGGGACAGCCTACCATAAAATACGTGAGCAAAAAGCATTCGTCATGTACTTTGAAAACCCAAACCTCTTGAGAAGATTTTAGGTTTACAATGCTTCCGATATAATGAGATTTCACAAAAGAAACATTATCCTTTTACAACTTTGTATTCTTTAAAAATACTAGAGGGAAGAAGGAATTTCGTGAAGAAAGCTAAGAAATGAGGGATAGTTGTTCTTGGTGATTTCTCTAAGTGACTATGGTGAATAATTGCAAATGAGATAATATATGACAACTAAGGTTTCAGAAAACTGAGGAATGAAGGAAGCACTCAAGTAATCAAATAACATATATAGGCCATCTGGGCTATCTTCTCCTGAACAGTAAATTATAGTTAAAAATTAGAGCTACAAGAGGATTTCTAAGGAATTTTACCCATCAACTTTAAAGAAAAAATAAGCAGGTCTCAAAAAAATGCATTTTCCACCCGGCTGGTGTAGCTCAGTGGATTGAGCGTGGGCTGGGAACCAGAGGGTCCCGGTTCGATTCCCAGTCGGGGCACATGCCTGGGTTGCGGGCCAGGCCCCCAGTGAGGGCCATGTGAAAGGCAACCGTACATTGCTCTTTCTCCCTCCCTTCTCCTCTCTCTGAAAGTAAATAAATTAAAAAAAAAATCTTAAAAAAAAATGCATTTTCCTATGAAGTAGAAAAAAATAAACTGAAAAATAGGAAAAGGTTGGAATAGACCTTGACAAATGTCACTGAAATGGAACAAATTAATATGTGTTAGTTTGTTTGAATTCAGTTTATTTGCTCATTCTGTGTGTCTTCGTATGGAGGAGCTAACCACAGTAACCAGTATTTCTCAAGCATGTTTTATAGCAAAACTGGTTGATGGACTAGGAGTCTGAATTCATTGTTGGAAGCTTACTGCTTAGTATTTTCAAAAGACTGAATGCTTCGATTTCAATCCATTTTTTGGTAATGAGTATTTCATGAACAATTTTCCCCTTGGGAAAAATTAATCCCAAACAACTAAGGAAGAAATTACTGTATGATGCCGTGATCATGATATTACATGTCGATTGTAAATAAATGCTATTGTAAATAAGGTTTCTTCATCTGTTCTCCACTGTCTTTGCTGGAAGGAGTGTCAACAGCACCTCTTACACAGAGGCTGTATGATTTCTGACTCAGCATGCACGTCAGTTGGCACACATTGTAATTGTCATTAAATTCACAGTGTAATGAGGATCCGTTATTTATATGGCTAGTTTATTAAAAGGTTTGGCTATGGCCTTGGTCAAATTGCATGTCACTCGCTTTCTCCTTTCAACTCTGTCAACAATAATGATAAATACACAAAAACGAGCATTAGTAGTCAATGTTAGAACATTAAGGATCCATTCTATGTTTCTTGAGTATTTCTGTATACAAAAATGTGTGTATGGTAAAGATAGTTACACTTGGGCTTTGGAGCTAGACTACCAGGTTTTAAATATTGACTTTGTGAGCAAATCATGAAACCTCTTTGTGCCTCAGTTTCCTTATTGGTAAATTGGAGTTCATGTGAGGATTAAGTAGTTTGATTTATATAAAGGATTTAGAACAATATTTGACACTAATTCATCCCTCAACAAATACTAGTTATTCTAAACATGATTTATAAGATAGATTTAAAAAGCATTACTTTGGCAAAGGCACACTGTGTATTAAAAACATGAGACTCACTCAATAAAGGTTGTGCTTTTGTATGTGATTAATTGACATCTCAAGTGTAAAAGAGATATAACACCAAGAGTAAAAGGACTTTTCTTTCTGATTACTAGTATTGCTAAACCCATATACATAATAGTTTCAAAAAATACTAGATTGCATTCTGTGGGACAATTTTGAGATCTTTAAAGTGGGCGATTTCAGCATTACTTCTGTAAGAAGTATGGCTACATCTATTCCCCGGTAAGAAATAGACAGTTCATTTTTTATACGCACTATTCCAAGGTAAGAGAAATTAACCCTTAATGGAGAAAACCTTTCCTCTAAGTGCTTCCACAGAGGTGAGCCCTGCTGTTGCGTGTGGTCCGTGGCACAGGAGGTGGGAGGACTCTCCAGCGTGTCTCAAGTCGTGTATCAGAGGCCAGAGCCTCTGGGACATTTACACACATCTCTGTCACGCAAAGCTGCCCCTTTAATCTAGGCTGGCTTTATGTGTGGGGCAGAAAGCAGCCTCTATGCAATGCCTTTTGAAGAACAATTGAAACCTCGAATCAAAATAAGTAAGATCTCCTTGGATTTTTTTACAGTAAAAATAGATTTGAACATTGAAAAGTTCAAGCCTGGTGCCATACAGGCAGAATTTCTAAATGTTACATAAGAAGTATGGCCACTTTGATTTAAAAAAAATCTCATTTTGAATCAAAATGCTCTGTTGGTGATGCTCGTCAGAGGAGCCACAGGGTCGTTTTGGCTGCCAGCTCTGAGCACTCCTGGTCCAGAAGTTGTTTCCAGGTATAAAGCTGCAACAGTCATTTGACTAACCCTGTCCGTTTCTCTCCTCTCGGGGACACAGTCACGTACTTTCTTTGGAAAACATCTAACAACGGTTATTTTACGTGTTTATGTGTTTACCAGTGTTCTGTTTATATTGGCAGGTTAAGCTCAGTGATTATAGCACAGCCCCACTGTGGCCAGAAGTAGAAATTTGATTAAAAAAAAAGTATTGTGAAACAATTCAAACAAAACAAACAAAACTCACTCAAGATAAAAAGTATATCAACTATAGTAGCAAAAATGGATTTAGTCTATGTGTTATTTTCACAAATTTTATTATCACTTCTTAGTTTTCTGAAAATAATGGGCCTCATGTATTACATACATAAAATTAAAAAGATATTAAAATATATCTTTCTGAAAAGCAAGGAAGACAAATGTAATTTTGTTTTTTAATTTAAATTGGATTTGATGTAAAGTTAGTTCCAAAAGCACTTATCTAGAAGCAATAATAAATGAATAATAAAAAGTCTGAAGTAGAGCAACAGCAAGAAGATGAGACAGTTCTGAGGCACAGTTTACCCACAGAACCCTTGTGCTCAGGGTGTAGTTGAATGGTGAAGTCCAAGGAGAGAGCCGGCAGAGCGTGGCGGTTACAGTCAGAGGCTGGAGCAGTGAATACAGTCAGGTTACAATTTCAGCTTTGCCACTTTACAACTATGAAATCATAGGCAATAGGGTCAACCCCACTTATACTCTTTGTCCTATTTTTTGAAAAAAAAAAAATATTGTGGTTATGAAATGAGATAACGTTTCCAAAGCATTTAATGATCCCTGGATCATAGCAAGTGTTTAATAAGAGGTTTATATCACATTTATAACAGTGGTTATGGCAATGCTAGTGGTGTTGGTGGTGGTGATTAGAAAGTAACAGAAGCCCTTCAGCTTAGAGTACTCTGGGACACGGGGTTACAAATAGTTTGGAACTTTGGAAACATGATTAAGGCCGGAAGTAAACATTCTGGGTCACCATTACATAGGTAACATCTGGAGTTATTACTGAAAGCAAGTATGTTAAATGATTTTTTTTAAGTGATCAAGAAAGATTTTTTGAGAATAATTGCATTTAAAAGGGGAAAACTATTCTCATGGGGTCAGAAGAGAAATAGAAGACAATAGTATCAGAAACCTAGGAAACATGTCTTGATTAAAGGAAGATCCAAACGCTAAATGGTGAAGACATCTCAAGAGAGCAAAGACTGAGAGGAAATCTTTACACTTTTCAAACAAAAGATCCAATTAATTATGAGAGGGTCAAATTTGGTTGAATTTTGGTAAGATAATGTGGCTGAGGATGGAATAGAAGGTACAAAATAGACGACAGCAAACATAGATTAATCTTTAAAACACCTTTCCTGTAAGCCCATTTTGTATGTGAGGGGAAAAAAGCACAGAGAGATTAACATCCTACCCAGGATCTTAGTTTATAAATGGTGGAGCCGGTATTAAAATCCAGTGACAGAGTAAATGAAAACACAGCCATCATTAATATATTTATTTGAAATTAATTTTAACAAAAATAATTTATCTACCTGCGATGAAAACCAAATTAATTTGTCCTGGATTATAGACAAAGTTTTGATCTACTATGCTTGACATTAACTCTAGTAGAAAGTGAATGATTTTTAAACAGAGACATTCTTTCAAGAGCCTGTCGAAGTCTCACTGAGACACAGGTAACTAGATCAGAAGATTGTTTGACTGTGGGTGCCACTTCAAAGAAAAAAATCTTTTGTAAACCGGGAGCGTAGGCCAAGGAGACCTGATTGTGTAATTCTTCGTATGGTAGCACCTCAGTTTGGGTTTTGGCCCCTGACAGACTTAGCACAGTTAAATCGCAACTGTTGTTTTCCGGGATTGTAAAAGAAATTACTCCCAGTGACTGTTCATCTCCACCCTTCCTCTAGCCCAGAAGTAGTTGTTTATCCAGCCACGGTAATTATGATGATAGGGCAATTTCCTTGGAATTGATTCCAGAGATTAGATGATAAAATTTCACAGATGGTTTGGAGGAATCATTCATCGCCTAAACCATTTTAGGATGAATCGAATTCATCAGCCCTGTGCCAGACCAAACAGTTATTAATCGCCAAAGGAAAAATGTACCCAGAGCTGATTTACCTCTAAGATTATTTCATTCCCTGGGACCATAACTAAATCTGTGGGTGTACTGCATTGTTCATGCTGGAGAGAAATGTGGGGAGATGATGGGATAGAGGTGAGGAATCTTCTCTTTTTTCCAAGTGTTTTTGAGGACAGTTTACAAATGGATATTCAGTACCGTCTTTGAGAACCACAGGCCTTTTGCATCCTTAAAGGGACAAGCGGATCCAGGAATACTCCTGTGTCCATAACAGTACATTGTAAGTCAGCCAATGACTTGTGTCTAATATCAAGAAATAAACATTAATGTTAACTTATGTAGAGAATGCTATGACATACAATCCTTTTTTGCATGTACACATAATATTACTAAATCTTTCCAATTGTAATAAAAAACCTACCCCTCCAAAGGCACCTGTCCTAAATAAATTAACAGGCCCATTTTCCTGAGCTATCAAAGAAAGAAATCACTCTCTAAATTCATCACAATTGTAGCTGACTGCCAACATTGCAGGCCAAGTACTGTCTTAGACAGTAAGGATGCAACATGAACAAAACAGAGAAGCTGCCTGCCTCACAGAGCTTATATTTTAGTGTGCAGACTGGAAAGAAGGAAAATGTAAGTATTGGATGCCAGATGGAGATGAATACTGGGGG
>PVJI01033312.1:0-11384 GCA_004026765.1 Micronycteris hirsuta
GAAAATTCATGAAACTCAAAGGTAAAGGAAAGTTTGTTTCGTGGCAGGAAAAAGAGCTGTGATGGACTCAGTCACAGCTTCTCTCTCTTCTACCTCCTACAATCACTATACACAAAGGAACAATCACCTACATTTTGTAGAAAAGATATCCATGACACAAACACTATCAAGTGTCTACCCTGGCTGGTATGGCTCAGTGGGTTGAGTGCCAGCCTGTGAACCAAAGGGTCGCCCGTTCAATTCCCAGTCAGGGCACATGCCTGAGTTGCAGGCCGGGTCCCCAATGGATGTGGTGCAAGAGGCAACCACACATTCAAGTTTCTCTCCCTCTCTTTCTCCCTCCCTTCTCCTCTCTAAAAATCTTAAAAAAAAAACAAAAACAAAAACAAAAAACTATTAAAAAAAGTAGTCTGTTGTAAAGGATTATTCATCATAGTAACTGCATTACGAAAAAATCAAAAAAAGCATTGTTCTCAAGCAGTAGTGTATAGCAATCACATTGTAAGCATATCAAGTAATTTGTCATTAATAATGCAGTACTTAAGTTTGCAAATGATTATTTAATGAATCAAAATCGATTCCCAGTTGCTCCTATGTCATCACTTTCATTCATTTGAATTCGAGGTTTGCTTTTTTAAATAGAAGAGAAAGAAGTGGTATCATAGAGCCAGCTATGAACTGCGTATATCTGGACCCATATAGTTAACTCAAACATTGATAAATGATACCCCACTTGCAGCTACCATCTTTAGAAAATCTGTACTACTTTTTTTTTTAAGATTATATTTATTTATTTTTAGAAAAAGGGGAGGGAGGCATAAAGAGAGGGAGAGAAACACCGATATGTGAGAGAAACATTGACTGGTTGCTTATTGCATGCCCCCAGCTGGGGACCTGGCCCACGACCCTGGTATGTGTCCTGACTGGGAATCAAACCAGTGACCTTTTAGTTCATAGGCCGACACTCAATGCACTGAGCCACGCCAGCCAGAGCAAAGCCTGTCCTTCTTTACAAGACTGTTACTAGGTTTCACAAATCTGGGTATGCCTTGAAAATCTTCATTAAAATAAACATTGTTAGCCATAATGTACCATTGGGGAAAAGTAAAGAACTGATATACTGGGACACAAAAATTACTTTGTTCCTGAAAGTATCTGTTCTAATGAATTTTCCCCCTATATAAGATACCTAAAATCTCACTACCTCAGTCACGTAACATTTGCCTTAACACTCCAAACTGAGCTTTACATTCAAATTTGTCATACTCAGTTTCAAAGTCCCATACATAACTGTTGTCTTCACTGGCTCTGACAATTCCTGTACTCAGTGCCCATTTCAAAACCATCTGATTGCATATCCTACCATAGGAGCTAGAAGATTACACAGGAGATGGGAAATTGGCCAAATATAGTCTGACAAGGTCTGTTTATAGTATTTTAATATAGAACTACGTATCTTTTTAATGGAAAGGACTTTGTAAAACTACTTAGGTAACAAGCTAGAAACCATACAAAGAGTTATCTTAAAATCTATATTTAATACTTATTCTTATTTCAAAATGAAATAATGAAACATATAAAAGATATGAATACTAAAAAGAAAATAATCATCTCTAAATTAAAAATGTAATCTAATTAATTACATATAGTTTCTGATTCATAACACTACACAATGCCTTCAGTGTCAAAAAGTAGTAGGCATCTTTAATAGCTTATGTTTCTAGACCTATCAATTTCTGCTTATTTGTATAGTGATGCTGGGAGGGCAGGACTCTAGATCTTACGTTTTCTTTGCTAGAAAACATCAATTTCTATTGATTTTTGAAATTCTTATAATAGCTTTTCTCTGTTGTATAAGACTGTAGGTATAAAATACATACTTTTTTCTAACCTTGATTTTTAACTTACTTTATTGTTTTATTGTGTCTGAATCTCATGAGTTCATGAATTTAGAAATGAGATGTAAAGGATTTCATCTCAAACTTTAATTCAATCGGTAGTGAACCAAAGTTAAATCTAGACAATCCTCAATAGTAAAGCAGGAAGTCATAACAATTTTTAGTTGCTCAGAGTTAAATTACCCAGTTGGTAGATTATTCAGGCCTTTACCTTCTTATATATTCTATTGCTGTCTTTTTTTTTTGGGGGGCCATTTCAGTATTTATTATCACCTACTCTAACAAGGAAACATGCAGTTTAAAAATGCAAATCAGTGTAACTTTGCTATATATTATTACTTCTCATAAAATAACTAATAAAGGGCTGGGAGATTATTCCCAAATTACAATTACCCATTCTACTAGAATAGATAACTGAAAACTATATGTTTACCTTAAATAAATCAGTTTATCCTAATCCATCAAGCACATACTCCAGCAACCTCTAAATCATAAATGAAAATTCAACCCAGTAATTCCTAATATATAAAGATATACTGTAATGGCTGAAAACAAGTAATGAACTACAAAAAAAAAGAGTAATTAAGGTTCAAGCTATTCAATAGAAGAAATAATGGTGGCTATACTGTCATAATTATATGACAGTATAAATTATAATTTTTAAAGCACTCTAAATTAATAGAATCTAAAGATTCAATTCCAAAGATAAGGTTTTAAGAGAAATGCTTCTTTACTGATTAGCACAAAATATATTCAGAGAGATTTCATACTATGTGTTGGGAAAATGCCAAGATCAATTATATGTGCTTCTTACCTCAAGGTCTTAAAATTTAGTGATTCTTTACACAGGTGCTGTACTTTATCAGACTTAAGACATCATCAAATATAAGGTATTCTATTACTTTATGTACTATTAAGGAAAAAATACTACCAATTATAACTGAAATAACCATCAATTATATGATATTTTCAAATTTTACAGATGTTTAAATAGGAAAAATAGGCTTCACGGAATCAGTGAAATATAGTAATTGCCATATTTATTGATCTTTATAATATGGAACTTTCTAATCCAACAGACATTATTTCTGGCAGGTTTATAGCACTAAAAATGCTTTTTCAATGAATAAGCAAATATTTAAGTGTTGCAAAGGCTCTGTAAAATAATTAATACTATTAATGTAACCTCACTCTTCCCAATTAGCATTATTAATGTATCAGTATATTACCATAGCAAAAATAGAAATTTGAAAAGTTTAAAACCCAGAATCTCACCATGAAGATAATTCCTTTTATTTTTCAAGCTCCTGTCCTGTTATTATGCATAGCCTTCATATTTTCTTAATTTGAAACCAAGTCTTTAAAAATACTCATTGTAACTATACAATTAAATGACTAAACAAAAGATATATGCATAAAAACAAGCTTAACAAGGCAAAGCACAGTTTAATAAAGACCTATAACAGAGTATCTAGAATATTCCATCCTCTCCTCCCCTAATTATGAGACCTAATTTATTGTGAGTCAATGATTCACTCACTCATTCAAGAAATATTTATTGAGCACTAACCATATAATATATAGATGAATATGCTTGCTCCTAAGGGTAAAGATCAATGAGATAGTTCCTGACCTTGAAGAGCTCATAGTCTACATTACTTAGTAATGTTACAGGGTCCAGATCATGCATCCATTGAGAACCCTCGTTAATACTCATTTTAATTTATAGAAATCATTCCCTTTAAACACCTTTCCTTTGAACACAGAGAAAGTACTCTCATTCTTACCAACTGAGGACTAAAAGAACAGCCAAAACTTCACAAATATTTGTATAAAATATTTTCACAAGTAATTCCTATGTCCATTACCTAAGCATGTATTTAACAGCTCTTACTCATGTGAATTTAATTCAATTAAGTCAAAGGTGCTACAAATTCAAATATAATCTTCAAGGACATATTAAAAAGTATAACCCATAAACCTGAACATAACCCCCTGTATTCAGTATCTACATAACCATAAAGCACTAGAAAAATAAAAATAGAACACTATTATTGATAATACAAAAAAATCCCTGTGGTTAACTAACTTCCCACTTAATCCACAAATATTTTCTAATACATGATGTAGCTAAAATAGTATATATTTTTTACAATAAAGTTGAAAAATGCTTCTATAATACCAGAAACCAAATAAAAATGAAAAATAACAAAGCTTTCACATAAACGGATTTTTACTTATCTTGTATGTTAGAACTACTTGAAGAAAATTAGAGAAGTATGTAGACTTTTAATAGAATTTAAAGGGTATTTCAAAGCATTTACAGAAGTCATAGACATTGCCACTATTCTTTCATTAGATCTACTTGAACATTAAAATTTTTCCCCTTAAAATAAAGGATACACACACACAAACAACTCTAAAATCTGAATGCTTAAAGTCCTTTTTCAGCTCACAAAAACAATGAAGGTGGGAAGATTTCATAGTTCCCATGGTCATCTGTGAAGGCAAAACCTTTGGTAAATTCTCCCATGCCCCAGATCACAAATAGAAAGCTAAACTACACATTAAGTTTATAAGTATTAGAATACCAAAAAAATCCCTGTGACTTCTATTAGGGGGACTCTCCATTATCCTGAGCTCAAGTTTCCATGAAAGAGCTACTACTAGAGAAGTATCCCTGGCCTCTCCGTCTCCCCACTGGTCTAGTAAATGAATTTGAGAGAATGAACTGGACATGATCACTTCATACTCTTCTGGGTTTTTTCTGAGGATTTTTCTGTTCAGAGAGAGAACATTCTGCTTTGCTCTTGTTTTTGAGGTAAGCCTATAT
Organism: Micronycteris hirsuta; assembly: GCA_004026765.1. Taxonomy (NCBI): domain Eukaryota; kingdom Metazoa; phylum Chordata; class Mammalia; order Chiroptera; family Phyllostomidae; genus Micronycteris; species Micronycteris hirsuta. Next base: position 4,732 of record PVJI01033312.1, read on the forward strand.
ATGAGTGGGAGGCTTGCAGATGTCCAGTTGCACCAGTGATTCAGGGAACAAGTCTACCTAATTCAGGGTGATGTATTAGAAACCCATTTTGTTTGTATCCAATGCCACATCCTTTAATCCAGTTTTTTTTTTTTTGCCAGTTATTACTTTATCAAGTTGGTATGTTCATATCCATCTATGTGATTTCTGCATCTAATAACAGCTAAGAAAAAGTCTTATTTTATACTGGAATAAAAAATATCTTTTAAATAGGTATTTTTATTTCCTCTGTAACAAATATATATCTTTTTTGTACATTATGGAGAACTTAAATATTTATAAAAGTGGAAACAGTGTAACAAAAATCCTCAGGTACTCATCACCTATCTTCAATAATGATCAACTAATGGCCAACATTTTTCAGTACATATGACACCAAATCCCCCCTCCATACGTTATTTTGAAGCAAATCCTGATTTCACTTCATCAGAAATTATTTCAGTTTGTATCTCTTAGGAGTCTTTTACATCACAACTAAAGTTAACAACATTTAATTCCTTAATGACATCACATAGCCAGTCAATGATCAAATTTCCCTGATTGTCTCACAGTTTTTTAAGTTAATTAGAAGCAAGATCTAAATAAGGTTCATACATTGCAATTGGTTGGCACACCTTTAATGTCTCTTTTACTGATTCCTTTTTCCTATTTTTTCCTTGCAATTAAGAGTTTGGGAGTTTTTTTAGATTTTATTTATTTTTAGAAAGAGAGGAACGGAAGAAAAAAGAGAGAGAGAGAAACATCAATGTGTGGTCGTCTCTCACACGCCCCCCGCACTGGGAACCTGGCCCACAACCCAGTAATGTGCCCTGACTGGGAATCGAACCAGTGACCCTTTGTTCACAGGTCAGCACTCAATCCACTGAGCTACATCAGTCAGAGCAAGAGTCTGTTTTATAGAATTCTCTTGCTCGCTACCTTCCAGTGTTGCCATTTAACATATACTTTTGTCCCCTATATTTCTAGTAAATTAAGAGCTTTAAACAGATTAAAATTTACTTTTTGGTAAAAACATTTCATAAGCAGTTTGTATCCTCTACCAGGAAATATAATTTCTTCCAGTTTGTGTGTGTGTGTGTGTGTGTGTGTGTGTGTGTGTGTAATGTTAATAGCCATCGCCCAATTTGTTATTCGACTAGAGGCTGCAAAATTACAGTATTCCAATTCTATGATTCTTCCTAGTTTGAATTCTTCTATAAAGAGAAACTTTCTCCCATTAATTATTACAGATCCCAAGATACAGTTTGTATAGGAAAGGCAGTATAGATCTTAACTTGCAGATACCTCTTCAAGAGAAGACAAGCTGCCTAAATGTGAGGTATGAAGTTATTTGCCTCCAGCTGTTGGCTTCAGGGTACATTTCCGCTTTCAAGCCAAGATCATTACTATCTCAGTTGGCACCCCAGCCACTGGGATCAAGCAAGGTGGTGGAAGCCACAGCACATTCTTAGATGATCCTCAGCCAATGACTAAGCAAGGCAGAACAAAAAGTATTAGTTATTTCTATCCCATGTGGGACTCCTCTAAAGGGTATTCTTTCCTTCCAGAGCTCCCAATTACATTTTCAGAGACTTGGTCAGATCTGTACCATAGTCTGAGACAACTGCCCTTGTCCAATCCTGCTTCCTCCCTTTTCCTTTCATTGGCACTTCCTCTGTAGTAAACTTTGCATACTTAACTCCACTTTTCTGTCTGCTTCCTATTGAATCCAGGCACTAGGAAGATTTAAATCATCTTGACTATCAATTTTTCTCTGAGTGTTCACAAGAAAGTTATTCTTAGCTTAAGAATATTTTTTTAAATATGTAACATATTATTTGTTTAGTGAACTATCAAACCATTACTGAGTTCGTTTAGTTTCTTGTGAATATACAGTTTCACCAGCCATTCTAGGAGCAATTATCTTCTCCAGCCTGGCATTTCATGGATCACCTAAATTCTTTTCCAGTCATGATCACCATCCTACATAACATAACCCTGTCTGTTTCCTGGAGTAGCAAGGAATGGTCAAATGAGCAACAGAGAAAACTCTTCTTAAAATGTGTTATAAACTGGGTTTAGTTTAATGTGTCAAATGCTAGAGTATTACATGCAATTTTAGCACAGTTCACTTTTTGGAAGACTCTTGCTGAGTCTTAGCCTTCTTTAGTGATCTCCCAATCAATATGACTCTCACTTCATGTTCTAAAAAATACTAAAGAAAAGAAAAGGCAGCTGTCTGTTAGGTTATACAGGATTTATTTGGTATCTTCAAAAACCAATCTGAGAAAATTTTCCACTCACTGATTTTAGCTGAGCTACCGAGAAAACAAGAAAATCCCTCTGCAAAATTCTCAATAAACTGATATTATCTAAAGACCTGAAGCGTGAAACCTGGATTACAACAGTTGACCAAAAAACTAGAATGTAATGTCTATAAAAACTAAATAAAAACATATAAATTATAAAAACAGAGTATTTATTTAAGGTATTTTGGTAACTTGGCAATGCATAAATAATGTACATATGCAATGTTAAAGATAATTCTGAACTAAACTGTTAAAATAAGAATGAAAATTTTGAGCTTTTAATTCCATTTGTAATAAATATTTAAATAGTTTGTGGATTTTTTGGTCTTTCTTATCCATTAAGACTCATTTTTTTAGTTCACTACAGAATGAATTTTTTTAAAACAAAACTCAGACTGAAAGTTCTGAAGGTCTGTCTGTGATTAAAAAACTTAATTATATGGAAATTTTGACACAGTAATGACTTGAGTACAAAGAATTAAATGTAATTTGTGCAATAATGCCTTCGCTTTATTGCAAATGCCAAAAAGTAGGCTTTCTCATTCATTCTAGACATTTAGATTCACTGTATTAGATAGAAAACATGGCCACAAACTGTCCTCCCTCCTTATGTCACTATTTGCAAAAAGTCCTAGTTGCTTCTCCCATCAAGAGGTAGTTTATTTTTCCACTTACTAAATTTGTGCCAGCTCCTGACTTGCTTTAGACAATGAAACAGCACCAAACACGATACAGAGACTTGAAAAGTTTTACACTGGGGTTTGCCCTGTTGCTGGTATTAGAACTCCATGATCACTATGTGAACAAGCACTTGAGCAACCATATGGAGAGAGACCTCAGTCATCCCAGTGGAGACCATTATGAATCAGCCAGCCCCAACCAATCTACCTGCTGAACACAGACACATAACTGAACCTAACCAAGAACAAGCTGACCCTGGTATAGATGAAAAAAAAAACCTACCCAGCTGAGCCTCATGCAAATTGCCATCTGGAAAAACAGTGAGCTAAATATATAGTGGTTGTTTTAAACAACTAAGTTTGTGGTGATATTTGACAGAGCAATCGATAACTGATATAACCACCTAGCTTTTTACTGTTTACCGAACTTTTACTGTATCACTGAAGAAGTGAAGTATACATCGCCACCACTGTGGGGAAATGTAATCAAATGCCAGCATTCTTGAAATGATCATTATTCTACAAGATGGCCTTTCCTGGAGAGTGCTCTTGTAGCTAGGTAATAAGAATAGTTAAGAGGACATTTGAGAGGGCAGATAGCAATGAACATGGGATCTTAACAGTTAATCTACATAAAAATTTAAAGACCACACTCTGAAAGTATACTGTATATTTTTTACTTAACTTTTAGACAAAGTGATTTGAGGATTCTTTAAGGTCCAAATATTAGTGATTATAGTCTAAGAAATTATTTGGGATTTTTTTTTTTTACCAACCTAGAAATTTACTATGGTAAAATATGGTGCAAGAAAACTTTATCCAAACTCTTATCTTCCCAGAAATGTTTAGTTTCAAAGATCTGACTAAATAAATATAGTATCTCTTAGGACCTACCAACAATGAGCATTACCAAAAAGGCTGAAGATTATTATACTTTGGTTAACAAGCTATGATTTGTTTGGCTTATATCACCACAGAATGTTGATAGGCTAGTAATATATGTGAGGTGATTCTTTTCAAGCAAAAGATGAGGAGCATTTTGTTGTATAATAATTTAGCTGGACTTTGTCCCTAGTTTCTAGAAGAAAGTGGGGCTCCTCAGACCTCACCTGAATTTATGCTAACAAGATGACTCAGGGTGAATCTCTAGACAGTTTAAGGATGGGGGCTGGCCATCTGGAAAATATGAACCATGTAATTAGGAAATTGGGGCTTTGAGCTAGGGATATCAGCCTGATCTCCAAACTGGGGAAGGAAGGGAAGCTAGAAATTGAGTTAAATCATGTGGCAAATGATTTAATCATTCTATGTATGAAATCCCAATAAAACACTTCTGGTCAAGATGGAGGCATAGACAGACATGCTTCACCTCCTTGCTCAACCATAAGAAGGATCACAACTAACTGCAAAACAAAAAACACCCAGAACTGCCAGAAAATCAAACTGTATAGAAGTCCAACAACTAAGGATTTAAAGAAGCCATATTCATCCAGACTGGTAGGAGGGGGAGAAATGGGGAGCCAGGGCAGAGAGGATGTGGTGTGGCAGCAGTGAGGGGGTGGCAGCAGACGCTGGCAGAACAGGCTGTCCCACATTCACGTGTGGTAGATAAAAATCGGGAGGGATATCTGGGAAGCAAGAAATTCCAGTCCCAGGTGAGACCACACAGCCCAGGGTTCCAGTGCCAGGGAAATAAAGCCTCATGACTCTGGCAGTAAAATTCCAGTAGAGGAAGAAACTGCCAGTCTCTCAAGAGTGTCCATTTAAAGAGTCTGCATGGACCATATGCAAACCCACCTACTCTGGGAACCACCACCAGGGCAATAGCTAGAAGGGTGTTGGTAGCATACAGGAAGTAGGTGAAGTGACTGGAAACGGGGCAACTGCTGAGAAAGCCTCCAGCAGACAGGCAGTGGCATTGTCCCCTCTCTGACCCCTCCCCAACATACAGAGTCACGAAGTGGTGAAAAGGGTTGCCTCACTCTGGCAATTACCTAAGGCTCCACCCCACACAATATACAAGTACTTTTTACAGGGAGTCAAAGCAGTTCTACTTAATACACAGAAATAAACACAGGGAGGCTGCCAAATTGAGGAGACAAAGAAATATGGCTTAAATGAGCGAACAGAACAAAACAAAATGGAGAGAGCCAACCTATCAGATGCAGAGTTCAAAACACTGGTGATAAGGATGCTCAGAGAACTCAATGAGTATGGCAAAAGCATAAATGAAGGCTACATTAAGTGAAATAAAGAAAAATTCACAAGGAACCAACAGTGAAGGGACAGAAGCCAGGGTTCAAATCAACAGTTTGGAACATAAGGAAGAAATAAACAGTCAACCAGAACAGAATGAAGAAACAAGAATTCAAAAACACAAGGGGAGAATAAGAAGACTCTGGGACATCTCCAAACATGCCAACATCCAATCATTGGGATGCCAGAAGGAGAAGAGGAAGAGCAAGAAATTGAAAAATTATATGAAAAGATAATGAAAGAAATTTTCCCTAATTTGGTGAAGGAAATAGACATGCAAGTCCAGGAAGCACAGGAGTCCCAAACAAGTTGGACCCAAAGAGGACCACACCAAGACACATCATAATTAAAATGCCAAAGGTTAAAGATAAAGAGAGAATCTTAAAAGCAGAAAGAGAAAAGGAGAGAGTTACCTACAAAGGAGTTTCCATAGGAGTATCAGCTGATTTCTCAAAAGAAACTTTGCAAGGAAGGGACTGGCAAGAAGTATTCAAAGTGATGAAAAACAAGGACCTACATCCAATATTACTTTGTCCAGCAAAGTGTTGAGAGCCATGCTGCATCTGATCCATAGATGCTGATTTGTGGGGAACTAGCCCACACCCATTTCTCGGCACAGTCGGATATGGGCAGGACGCCGCTGCACAGCGGCAGGCGACCAGGGGCAGTTCACCCCAAATCTAGCTTATGGCTTGCATGATGTGGCTGTGGAAATACTCATTGACCTCTGAAAAACAAAGGCCTGTTCCCCCACCTAAAAGAATTAAGCCATTTAGCAAACCAGCAACCTAAACACTAAAAGCAGAAGCAACTGATAATTGCTAGAGAAGCCATTTACTAAGAAATGTCTTATATAGTCTTTCCAAAGCCAGAAATTTACTGCTGTGCTGGAATGTTTTATTACCAGAAAAGTTAGGAAGCTTTTAGCTGAAAATAGTAGATTTTAGTAAAAGGTTAAACATAAAGACTAGTTTTACATCTCAGAGAAATCTAGATAAGGCCATCAGCTCTAACAAATGTAGTTAATAGTTAAGAATGCCTTTGCCTACGTGACGTCTTCTTTAAGTCTCAAAGGTACAAAGAGCAATCTCTGCATACATCTTTAACTCAGAGAGATTTAAGACTTTGAAAATATATGTTTAGCCATTAACTAGGACCTAGAGTTTTGTAGTTTAATACTATTTCCTGGCTAATAGGTAGATTAACAAACCTCCTATCTTAGCATCCATTTGTTTAAGCCCAGGTGAAAATTAAAGTACTCTTGTACGTCAACCTTTTAGAGCTGTTAATAATTTGTAGTTGTCTCTACTGATTGTAAAAAGAAACCTTTTAAAAATAAAATCTTGCTGTAGTTGTTCAGTCAGTGGCAGAGGGCAAAGACTCCTGAATG
>PVJI01033313.1:0-11376 GCA_004026765.1 Micronycteris hirsuta
AAGAATACCAACTTACATCTATTTAGCACTTATTTAGTTTTAGGCAATATTCCAAAAACTTTACATCATTAATTTATTTAATCTTCCCCACAACCCTACTAATTAGGTGCTTTTGCTTTCATTCTTATCTTAAAGGCAGGGAAACTGAGGCTCAGAATAGTTTCATGACATTCACCGTCTTAACAATAGTTGAGCTAGGTTTTAAACATAAGCAGTCTAACCTCTGGATCCTATCATCTAAGCACTTGCTAGACTACAATTTCCACTTCTTATAATATTTGTAATTAATGATGGACCAGAAAGCATATAAAAAAACCTGTAAACTAATTCCTCAAATTCAATTTTTCCAACCTGTATAATGTGTTTTTTTAATTGTGAGCTTGAATATTCACTATGACTACTATGTTAGTTAGTGTTTATAAGTAAAAACACTAGCACAATAATAAAGCTTATTGTGTAAGAACTGCTATTCTTTCCTATGAAAATTCCTGTTGTGCAGAGAACCGAAGATACTTTTAAAGGAAGATCAGACTGCCTTTAGTGTCGGTTCCAGCAGATCAATATAAAGGACAATGAAAAAGAGAATACCTTAGCTAATAACTGGAATAGTTGCTATGCATTATTTTTTAAACCAAGGAGAAGTTTGGCTCTGTCATTTCATCTGACATTTTGATTTAGCCTCTTTCAGAAACTGTATTTGAAAGCAAGCATTTTTTTCTCCATTAGCTACATTTTCCTCCGTTGGTAGCATGCTTTTAAGTACTTCTTCTGACTGCTTCTTTAAGCTCAAGTGATTTCAGCTTGCCTGTCACTGCTCACAGGAATCTGGCACTTTGGATTTAATACAGGAGGGATATCATCACATCCTGAAATGCATAGGCTTGTGGGTTTGACTGACGGCTAGGATTTATTACCTGGTAAATGTAATTCTCTTGCTTGTGAGTAAGTATAATTTTTCTGAATCCAAAAAATTGAGGCTGCCTCACCCAGATATATTCTGACAATAAAATGAAATATATAGTATTATTCTTGTTCATAAAATCTCCATAGAAGGGAGATGGGTTTTCAGGAACAACTATAAAGGACACATGGAAAAAACCAAGGGGGGATGGGATCAGGGGAGGGAGGTGGGGATGGCTGGGGTGGCGGGGAGTGATGAGGGGGAAATGCAGACAACTGTACTTGAACAACAATTTTAAAAATAAATAAATAAAAAAAAAGAAACAAAAGAAATGTGCCACCGACACACTAAAAAAAAAACAAAAAAAACTATGGCACATTATCATGAGGACAATGTGAACAGCTGGAAAATCCAAAGGGCAATTCCTGAACTCCTCATTTGTTTTCTATAACAGGAAATGAGAATTAAAGGGAATAAGTGACTGTCCTAAAATTTGGGCTGAAGGGCAATCACATTTCTCTTCCCTCACCTCCTTCCCTATTCTTTTCTTTTTCTCACAATTATTGAGCACGTTTTGTCAGGCAAAAACTTTAGTAAGCACTGATGGAATAGCAAAAAAAATAAAAAATATGTATTGAAAACAGAAAAAAAACAAAATATTTATTTATTTATATTTATATATATTTTAGGAAGACTGTTATGTTACTAATTTTAAATTTGTAAATTAAAAAATTATTTTTCAATTAAAGTTTACATTCAGCATTATTTTGTATTAGTTTCAGGTATAGAAAATACTGGTTAGACAATCATATACTTTGTAAGGTGTTCCCCTTAATATTTCAAGTACCAACGGGCACCATACATCATTGTTACAATATTATTGACTCTATTCCCTATGCTGTACTTTACATCCCTGTGACTATTTCATAACTATCAATTTGTACTTCTCAATTCTTTTACCTTTTTCAGCCAGTCCCCCACACCTGCTCCACATTAGCTATCATTAGTCTTTTCTCTGTATCTATGAGTCTGCTTCAATTTTGTTTGTTCATTTATGCACTTCTTTAGATTCTACATATAAGTGAAATTATATGGTATTTGTCTTTCTCTGACTGATTTAGCATAATATTCTCTAGGTCCATTCATGCTTTTGCAAATGGGAGTATTTCATTCTTTTTTATGGCAGAGTAATAATCCATTGTATGTATGTGCCACTTCTTCTTTATCCACTCATCTATTGATGGACATTTGGGTTGCTCCGATATCATGGCTACTATAAATAATATTGCAATGAACATAGGGGTGCACATATTTTTTCCAATTAGTTTTGGGATTCTTCAGATGTATACCTAGAAATGGAATTGCTGGGTCACAAAGCAGTTCCATTTTTAATTTTTTGAGGAAACTCCATACTGTTTTCCACAGTAGTTGCACATGTGCATTCCTAACCATAGTACATGAGGGTTCTCTTCTCTCAGCTTCCTGGCCAATACTTATTGTTTGTTGATATATCAATAATAGTGATTGTGACAGGTTGGTGAGGCAATACCTCATTGTGGTTTTAATTGGCATTCTCTAATGAATAGTAATATTGGTCATCTTTTTATGTCTATGGGACATTTGTATGTTGTCTTTGCTGAAGAGTCTATTCAGGTCCTTTCACATTTTTTAATTGGATTGTTTTTTTTATATCGAATTTTATAAGTTCTTTATAAAATTTGGATATTAATCCCTTATCAGATGTGCCATTGGTGAGTATGTTTTCCTATTCAGTAGGTTGTCTTTTCATTTTGTTGATGATTTCCTTTGTTGTGCAAAAACATTTTAGTTTTATGTAGTCCCATTTGTATATTTATTTTTTCTATGAAGTTCTTTCTATTTTTTCTTATTCTTTTATTAGATTAAAGTAACAATAATAACAATGATAACAAAACTTTATCTGATAATGCAACATGGTATGTAATGATAACATTTTGAGAGCAAACAGATTAAACTTGTGACATTTCTTTATATAAGAAAATTAATACTTATGAATATCTTTGATGTAAAGTTTATATTTGCCATCTATGGGTAAGAGGAAAAACAGTGATCTATGACTAGGCTAGAAATATTTCTCAAGTAATGGAAAGAATAACACATTTTAATCCTTCTGCTAAAAGCAAAAGTGTTCTCTTTTCTGTCATTTTAATAAAGAACATTACCATGTTTCTTTTACTCAGCCCACAATCTCAGTATCATAGAGATGGAATGAACTTTACCACATCTTAATAGCATTAAATTCCAGCAGAGCTATAATTATAGTGTCCCAGAGCCATGGACATTACTTAGTTCCAATTTTAACATAGTCTAAAGAATGAGATTCCATAAATTTGTGCTATAAACCAGTCTGTGTGTAACTGTTCTCATCACTAATGCCTTGGTTATGATGCCTACTGTAGTTTATGTAGATTTTATTTTAAGGAGAGTTGGAAGCTACTTCTACATGATGTCAAAACTATCACTTAAAAGAGAAAAGTTAATTCCAATCATGCAGTTGGTATAAAATAAAAACAAAAGTTTTTTTGGCAGAATTTACCAAGGTGTTATGCGTGGAGTATATATGTGTCTGTGTCTGTGTGTCTGTCTAACATATCTGTGAATTCAATTCCAACATTCATCTAGCTTTAAAATATAGTGGACATCATCATACAGAAAGGTTTTATCAAGTGCTTATGATGCTTCAGGTACTCTTTTATGATGCTTTCATGGAACTTGCATTCTACTGGGGAGAGACCAGTAAACAAGCAAACAAGTAAATGTATGTAGTATATAAGTGTAACAAAACACAGGACCAGCTGTCTTCCCCACCCTCCCCATTCAAAAGCCAGTACTTGAGAGGCGGATGCTGATGTAAAGGAAAGTGGTTTTATTCATGTGCTGGAAACCTGGAAGATGGGGGACTCTTAACACAAAGCCCATCTTAGCATTTCAGGTTTCCTGACTAGTTTACATAGGGGAACACTGATGAGAGGGAAACTAAGGAATCTCTGGCAATGTGCAGTTTCTCAGCTCTGCTCTTGGGTGTTTCAGTCTTATCTCCTGCACAAACCAATATGTAATTTCATTGCTCCATCTGCAGTTTTACTACTGATACCTAGGAACAGGATGTGTAGGCAGCATTTCCGCGGGTTTCGATATGAGTCACTGATGCTTGCCCAATATCTTGTGGTTGGCATCATTCCTTGGTTAAGCAGGAGTTGCAACTATTGATGTCTAAAAAATACTTATAAACAAAGTTAATACATGAATCTTCTGTGAGTTTGTTAGTACATTTTATTCTAATTCCATTTCATGGTAAGTCAGAGTAGTATAAAGATTTTTCCCTGTAACAATTCTCCACTGTCAATTCTTCTTCCATGGCTATGGAGCTATTGATGTCCTCTGAATCTTTTGGGGGGAATGAAAAACTTTAGTTTGTTGTAAAGCAAAATCTCATGAGAAGCTACAGTTTTTTTGGCAGGGGAAAAACAAGTCATAAGAAGGTTTAAAATAATAATATAAAGAAATTATAAAGAAAAGAATGGTTAAATTCAAATTAAATTCTTCTAATATGGATCCGAGTCCTTGTGATATCCATGAAAATGGACTCACAAACAAATCCCCAATTTTCTCAAAGAGAAAGGTGTGATGGTGCAATGTTTGTTAAAGCCTGGTATCCTGTTGCCTGGTTTTGGCGATGCTTGTTTCCACCTGAGCTGAAGTGTCAATGTAAGTACAAGAGAAGTCGATGCTCATGTAAACTCATTGTTGTTCTGCTAGTATGTAGTCTAAGGCAATTCAATTATACGACAACTTTTTCTAGAGAATCCAGAGATTTCTAAATATTAACAAGTAGGCGGCAGTTTTATTGGCTATGGAGATTAAAGTCTTGGAGAGATTCTTAGTACATGCTGATGTGCAGCTACTCCCCACCAGAGTAATAGAGTGCATCTAAAGAAATATTGATCATTGTCTGGGACATCTCCAGGGAGGTCTTAGGCCATTTCGGTGAACATTGCTTGTTAGCTCTGGAGTGCCAGTTGCTCAGTTTTATTTACTTGCTTATAGATGTCTAGAGGGAACAGTTCTCCTCTGGGTGCCCCTAAACAGGTTAAAAGGATCTGGAATCGGTGTGCATGTTCTCATGGGACCTTCAGGTGAAGCTGCTGTCTTTCAGTAGAAAAGGTTACTTGAGTTCATAATTTACAGAGCAAGTCACATGCCACCAGAGGGATGGGACATTCAGGAAAATAGAGGAAACTGTGAGATAACTTAAGATCTCTGAGTTGGCCCTCTAAATGTTGGAGGGAGGCTTGTTGTTGCATTTTCTCAGTACTCCTATGACTGAGACTGTTGTGGGGTTTTTAATTTTTTAGTAAATTTGGTGTTTGACACAGAGTACATGTCTCCCATTACTACTAAAAGTCAATCAATTTGTTCCCCATTGTAAATTGTCTCTGAGGTTCCTGTGGGGAAATAATGACTGGTCATGAGGTGTTTAGAGGAGCCCCTCACCCCCCTCATTCATCATCTGAGTCACAGTTCCATTTCACCATCTGCCTATGTGCCTCTTTTTATCTATTTCTTCTTCCCATGCCTGTTGCTAGGCACCTGCGCTTTCTGCCCTGGTGACCTTCTGCACCTGGTCTTTTGTCCTTGCTCCACTGTTGTCTGAGCATAAGTGAAAAAAATAAAGCTTTGAAGACAATTAACTGAACTAGAGTTTAATGTCCATAACTGTGTATTATCGAGTCTATTAAAATACAATTTCTCCCCCTAAAATTACTGTCATTTTTATCAAAGAACCAAATCAAGACCAATTCATTTACTGAAGTAAGTCCAGTTTCAAATTGCCTGGTTATTTGCATAAACAAAACAAATAGCAGATGGTTATACAGGCTTTCTTAAATGTTCTTTGCTGAAATCTTATAAGAAATTTCCAGGTTGAGTTTTAATTAACTCCACAGACTGGAGAAGCCAAGCCACCCAGTTGTCATCAGGCTTTGCCTGTGATACCTACAAATTTGGGTGAGTTACTCAAGTTTTTAAGATCCCAAAATGTCTTGAGGTTCTTCCTTGCTATCTCCTATGAAAGCAACCTTCACTCCTTACCTGTAAAGACTGTCATGAATCTTATGAATAAGCATGGTACCAGACCATTTCTCCAAGGGGCTTTTATTAGCTTCAAAGTCAATCTTCATTCTTTAAAGATTTTGCTGACAACCAGAGTCTAGGCATATCTCTCTCAGATATGACATTTTAGTTAAAGTCTTGGTTAATAAAGCCACAATGGGAAACTGGCTTAATGTGTTCTGTTATGAAGAAATTAGATTTCTATTGGATTTGTACAGATAAATATTTTGCCATGGAAATAATAATACTCATTAAGTGTTCCAAATTCCAGAGGTGTCAGGTAAGGAGAAAAAATAAATGCCTCAATATTGCTTATTAAAGTATAATTTACAAAATTGCTTTAAGAAAAATTTTTCTTGTGTTGAAAAAACAAAAAGAATAAAAATTAGCAAATTTTTCAATAAGTTACAAAAACTATAATCATCTTCAGTTTATTTTGTCCCATAATCAATTTTTGTTTATGCTCATTGTCTGGAAGTATTTCTATAAATCCAGTTATTCTATAGAGTTCTAGTAATCTTCATCCAGTTGAAAAATATGACCTGAGAATTTATTCTCAGAAATATATAATTTAAAATAAGTCAGAGTCTTTTTCATGGATCTTTTGAAGATGTAACATATTTGTAAATGACATGGTTATAGATCTGACTGCAATGCAATTGACAAAGGAAATCACTTTCCTGTAACAACATATTAAGATAGCTTAAAATTACAAATGCAAATATACCAGAACTTTGTAGACTCTTGGAGATATTTATATAATTTCTAGAATATCCATTTTATTAATAAATATATATGTATACATATAGAACATAGTTATTATTTCTTTATTTGACAAAGTTTGTCCTGTACTTTAAGCATGTCAAATAGGCCTAATTGGTTCAACATTTAGGTCAAGAAAAAGTCTCTTAAAATTTCAACCCTAGGAAAGTTGACTAAAAAATTATATATCACAATGAAACAATATTAAATTATTTATATACTCAAAGTGATAATAAAGGTATTAAACATACATATAGGCTAGCAAAACTTTAGTTCTTAGGATAAAGAATATGGATTTTTCACTCAGCAAAGTGGGAATAGAAGGAGCATACCTCAACATAATGAAGGTCATATAAAAGAAACCTACTGCCAACATCATACTCCATGGGCAAAAACTAAAAGCATTTCCCTTAAGATTAAGAACAAGACAAGGAAGCCTGATTTCACCACTCTTATTCAACATAATACTGGAATTTCTTGCCACAGTGATTAGACAAGAAAAATAAATAAAAGACATCTGAATTGGAAAGGTAGAAATAAAATTGTCATTATTTGTAGATGACATGATAGAGTACATAGAAAAATATATAGTCTCCAACAATACTACTTGACTTAATAAGTGAATTTGGCAAAGTAGTGAGTTACAAAGTCAATATTCAGAAATTGATGGCATTCTTGTATACCAACAATGAATTATCAAAAAGAGAAACTAAGAAAAAATCCTATTTACTATAGCGACAAGAAAAATGAAGTACATAGGAATATATTTAACCAAGGATATAAAAGATCTGTACTTGAAACATTACAGAAACATTGAAGAAAGAAATTGAGGAAGATGAAAATAAATGGAAGCACATACCATGTTCATGGACTGGAAGAGTTAACATCATTAAAATGTCCATACTACCCAAAGCAATCTATAGATTCAATGCAATCACTATTAAAATACCAATGGCATATTTCACAGATCTAGAACAAATATTCCAAAAATTTAGATGGAGCCAAAAAGACCCTGAATATCCTCAGCAATCCTGAGAAAGAATAACAAAGTTGGAGATTTCACAATCCCTGATATTAAACTAAGCTACAAGGCCACTGTAATCAAGGCAGTCTGGTACTGGCATAAGAACAGACATATAAGTCAGTGGAACACAATAGAGAGCCCAGAAATTAATCCATGTCTCTATGGTCAATTAATATTCAACAAAGGGGGCATGAGCACAGAAAAGAGTAAAAATAGTCTCCTCAATAAATAGTATTGGAAGATTTGGACTGGTACATGCAAAAAAAAGAAAAAAAAAAGAAAGAAACTAGACCACCAACTTACACCATACACCAGAATAAACTCAAAATGGATAAAGACTTAAATATAAGTAAGTTGTGAAACCATAAAAGTCCTAGAGGAAAACATAGGCAATAAAATTTCACATAGCAATATTTTTGCCAATATATTTCCAAGGCAATTAAAATAAAGGAAAAAAAATAAACAAATGAGACTATATCAAATTAAAAAGTTTCTGCACAGCTAAAGAAACCATCATCTAAATGAAAAGGGAACTTACTGTATGGGAGAACATATTTGCCAATGATACAATAGACAAGGGTTTAATCTCCAAAATATATAAAGAACTCATACAACTCAACTTCAGAAAGACAAACAACCCAATGAAAAAAACAGGCAAAGGATCTGAATAGCCACTTCTCCAAGGAAGACATACAGATGGCCTATTGACAAATGAAAAAATGCTCAACATCACTAGCCATCAGAGTAATGCAAGTTATAACCATAATAAGGTATCACCTCACACCGGTCAGAATGGCTGTCATTAATAAATCAACAAACAAGTTCTGGTGAGGATATGAAGAAAAGGGAACCCTCTTGCACTGTGGGTAGGAATGTAGAGTAGTGCAGCCACTGAGGAAAAGAGTATGGAATTTCCTCAGAAATTGAAAAAATGGAACTGCCTTATGAACCAGTGATTCCACTGCTGGGAATATATCCTAAGAATCCTGAAACACCAATTCAAAAGAACTTATGCAGCCCTGTGTTCATAGCAGTTATATTTATAGTAACTAAATGTTGGAAACAGCCCAAGTGCCCATAAGTAGATGAGTGGAATTAAAATCTGTGATACATTTACACAATGGAATGCTATGCAGCAGAAAGGAAGAAGGAAGTCCTATCATTTGCAATAGCATGGATGGAACTGAAGACTATTAGGCTAAGTGAAGTAAGCCAGTTGGTGAAAGACTAGTACCATATGACCTCATTTATATGTGGAAACTAATGATCAAAATAAACTAATGAGAAAAATAGAACCAGAGACATGAAAATATGGAACAGACTGATAGCTGTAGGAGGGAAGAAGGGGCGGGGGGATGGTGGCATAAAGGGGAAGAGATTATTAGTCAAAGAATATGTGTGAATGACTTATGGGCATGGATAACAGGACAGGATTGACTGTGGGTGAGAGGGGTAGGCTGGGTGGAGGGGGATAAAAGGAAAAAAAATACGGACAACTGTAATAGAATAAACAATAAAATGAATAAATATCTAAAAAAATGGGTTTTTATTTAATGAGTACCTGATCAACACAATATAAAACATAATTATTTAAAAAAATACACAGTCTTTGCTGTCTAGGCAGATACAGGAAAAACTTTTTCTTTTTTAACAGACTGAAAAGAACCAAACAAATTCTGTATTAGCTTACTTTTAATACTTAGATTCATATACCTAATTAAATTCATTATTCAGCTTAACTATATAATTTACTCTTAAGATTTCTTTACAAACCTTCTTCAAATTGCACAGACTCTGTGCAATGTACATAAACCTTACATGACTTACATAATCTTTCTTCAAATTCAATTTACACAGTCCCTTTTAGTATGCTTTCTATAAATTCATTCAGAAATAACCAACTCTAGAACAAATTATTTTCTTTTTTTCATCATTTTCATACTTTATACTTTCTATTACTAAATGATACAATTTTTCCAACCTAATTAGAATTTTTAATTCATAGAGATCTTGATTTCTAGTGACAATTAAATATAAGTAATTAGCACTTTGAAGCTGGTACTTTTATGAATACATTTCATATCTTTTAGAAATTTTTTTTCCCATTGCCAACACATTCACATTTTCAAGAGACATACTTCAAATAATATACAAGATATATTCATAGACAGATTCATATCCATTTTCTATCTTCTCTGCAATAAGAAGCTGAAGTAGGCAAACTCAGATCTGTTAATATTTTAGTATCCTGTAATTTTAAAATATCTAGATATTTAATAGTTTTTATCATGTCACCCAGAAAATCTCTAAAGTTCCAAGTCACCCAAGACTTTGGCAAACAATGTTTAAGTGTATTTATAATTATTACTGAAAAGTTTTATCAAAAACTCTTCATTTTTATTACATCTATTTATTAGTTCTTAACAACTGTATGAGATTTTAAAGTTAATTTTTACCCAGGAAATTTTCTTAACAAATTTCTAACAATGATAAGTAACAAGAACTTATTCCTGCAAACCAGGGAAAACAAACATATATTTTATGTTAATAATTTTTAAATATATCAATTAAATTTAAACCGGCTTTAGTATCAAATAATTTTCTAGACCACATAATCCTGAAAAAAAACCATTTGAGATAGTTCTTATATTTTTACCATACACATAAACAGTATTATTAGTAATTGTAGAGAAGACAAGAATTTTTTTTAATTTGCCCTTGCCAACCTTTAAGGAGGCTGGAGAAGAGGCAGGGGAAGTATCAGGTTTGGCTGGTTTTAGCCACTTGAGTTTAAAAATGCTCATTTTTCCTTCACATTGAGGAGGAGCATCACCCCTGCTGTTTGATTTGATGCTGATGTTAATTTCCCCATTGTTCCTGGGACCACCACCACTCCTATGCCTCCAGGAGGAGAATTCAAAAGGTTTTAAAGACTTATCTCATTTTTTCTTTTTTCTGAGTTTACAATCTTGGAGGGGAGTAAGATCTTTTACCCCTTTTAAAACTATCAATTCAAATCGTTTCTGTGTAGAATCCTTGTGATGTAACAACATGAAAATTTGCACATGAGAGTTCTTATTCCACTTACCAGACCTTTGCCAAAACAATTCTATTTAGTCATTGACTTATAACTGCAAGTTAACCATTCGGCTAAAATAAGGTGCAATGGACTCTTTAATGGAATTGAGACTGAGCTGCCCATTTCAAAACAGAAACAAAACATTTAAAGCAAAGATATACCTGAAACAAACAAGTACTCAAACTCAATTCTAAATTTTCTAAAAGGAAGGACTGAGACATTAGCAAGAATGAACTTCACAAGTTTTAAATGGCACAATGCCTAGATGAGAAAAGAGGATCCCCTGTGTAAACAAAGCATCAAAGAGCAAACCAAGTCCTTGAAAGATAAGAAAGCAAGCAGAGAACAACCAGAAGCCAAAGTTTCACTTTAGATTGACAAGAGCTCTCATATAGCTCCCAAAGAGAACAGACAGATAAGAGTTTTCAAAAAGAACCAGTATTCAAAACCCAGAAATCT
>PVJI01033314.1:0-11388 GCA_004026765.1 Micronycteris hirsuta
CTAATAGTGTTAAAATGGCAATGCTCCCCAAATTAATCTACGAAACTCAGCCTCTTTTTCTTTTTCCAGAAATGGGAAAGCTCTCAAGAATTCCTATGGAAATGCAAGGGACTTAGAAAAGCCAAAACAAACTTTAAAGCACAAAGTTGGAGGACTCATACTTCTCGATTTCAAAACTCACTGTAAAACTAGAGTAAGCAAAACGCTGCGGTTCTGGCATAAGGATGGGTGTGTAGATCAAAGGAACAGAACTGAGGGTTTAGAAATACACCCTCACATTTATGGTCAATTTAGTTTCAACAAAGGTGCCAAAACCCTTTAATGAGAGAGAGAATAAAGAATAGTCTTTTAAACAAATGGGGCTGGATCAACTGGATATTCACATGCAAAAGAATGAATTTGGACCCCTACCTCACACCAAATACTACAGAAATTAACTCCAAGTAGATCAAGAACCAAAATGTAAGAGCTAAAACTAAAATTCCTGGAAGAACCCGTAGGATAAATCTTCATGCCCCTGGTTTAAGAAACAACTGCCCAACCCGACACCAGAAGCACAAGGAGGCAAAGAAAAAACAGATCAACAGACTAGACCGAGCTTAAAAACTTTCGTGCATCAAAGAACACTAATAAGAAACTGAAAAGAGGGAATCAGATATTTTCAAATCATAGATATGAAAAGGGTCTAACGTCCAGAATAATTAAAGAACTCTTACAACTCAACAGTAAAAAAACAAAACAAAACCCACCTTCAGTTTTGAAATGGACCAAGGATCTGTTCCTCAAAGACATACAAATAGCCAATAACCACAAGAAAAGTTGCTCAACCGCACTCATCTCTAAGGAGATGCAAATGGAAACCATAATGAGCTACCGCTTCACACCCACTAGGACGGCTCTAACCGAGAGGACAGAGGACAACAGTGTTGGTGAGGAGGTGGAGAAGCGGGACCCCTTTTACACCGTTGCCAAGCGGCGTGGCTGTGTAAAACGCAACGCCGCGGTGCTTCAGAAGGTTAAACACAAAGCAATCACGGGACCCAGCAGTTCCACTCCTAGGTCTACACCCGAGACTACCGCAAACACGTGCCCACGCAAAACCTCGCGTGTGAAGGCTTGTCGCAGCATCGTTCACAGCGGCCAGAAAGCGGACCCTGCCCAGTGCCCGTCTGTGGGCGAATGCCCATCAGTCAGTGAATGCCCACACAGGATGTGGTTTACCCACATGATGGAGTAGGACCCAGTCTTACCAGGGAGGAAGTTCTGCTTCTACAGCATGGATAAACCTTGAAAACACATGCTAAGTGAAGGAAACCACTCACAAAAGGTCACACATAGTTCCATTCACATGAAATGTGACAAACAGACAAATCTGTGGAGTTAGCAAGCCTTGGATTGGTGGTTGCCAGGGGCTGGGGGAGGGAGCTGAGGTTTGAGTTGAGTCTTGAGAAGTAAATACGGTGGCAAAAATGTCCCGTAGCGAAGGCACAGAGAGGCACTCCATTCCCCCTACCAGCCAGGCTTCTGCACCCGCAGGTACCATCTCTGTGTGACACCCACCCCCTAGGTCCTCTCACGTCTTCTCAGCCCCCTGAGACCAAGAGCCTATACTCTGGGCAATTAAATGAACCACCACCTTCTCCTGCTCTGGGACCCGTCCTCCGCTGTCTCAGGTCCACCCCAGCCCACCTCCTCCCCGCCGCCTGCTTTTGGGGAATATGTGTTGTAAGGAAAGAGAAAGAGCAGGACCTAGGCACCTTCTAGAATCAGGTCCTGGGCTCTGGGCTTCACTCCTCCATCCGCTCTCAGATAAGGGCCCTTCCCAGGGCAGGAAACAGAAGCTCCGAGAGGTCAGCGACACAGCCAAGCTCACACAGCATGTAAGGGACAAGCTTGGTGCGAAGCTTAGGCCTGCCCAAGTCTTCAAAGGACGCATTCATTCCAGTCCCAAATCCACATTCAGGGGCCTTGAGTTTAATTCCCAGCCCAGACACCCGCACTCCAAGTGGCTTAAGTTATTTATTTTACCTCCTTGAGCCTCAGTTTACCCGTCCCTAAGATGAGAGGGCTCTGAGAGCCGAAGAGGATCTCTCACAGAAGGCTTCTATCTTCGAGATCCTTTGATCTTGTGCGACTTCGGATAACATCAGCATTTATGAAAACAAAACATCATCAAATGAGCTGGTAATAAAATTCCAAAGCAATATGTAGGGGCTGGGAAAGGGCTGTAAATCCACAGGATGTCAATTCCAAGTTGAATGCAATTTACAAGAATATGGTTCAAATATCACAAGGTCAAAACAATTTTGAGCTTTCCAGTATTTACAAACATACCTCACTTCATAAACCTTTTCAATTCACGCTGCACAATGTATACAGGGACGCTTTAAAACAACTCTGTTTAATCTGATGCGGCTTTAAGTGAGGTCTGTTAGAAATGTGCTACTAATTTTGGACTTTTGTGTTTAGGGGAAAATGCGATTGAAGCTTAATCCAATTTTCTAACACTCGGAAACAGCTACAAGGAAATAGACGGGCATCGGGGACGGGGGTGGGGAGGGGGGCGGCTTGCTCCAGGAAAGGCCCCACTCGCCATGAGGAGCCCTGCCAGAACGTTCCACACCAATCAAACGCTGGCCCTTTAGGCATGAGGGAAAGTCCAGACGCCCCCGGAGAAACTCTCCCCGGAGGATATTTCTGCTCTGACTAGCTGCTCGGCGGAGTCTCAACCTCTGTTCACCTGGTCATAGACCTGGATGACCGGCGCTAACATTACCTATCCTGTGCTGAGCAGCTCTCAATGCACACACCTTGGGTCCCCTCATTAACTGCGGTTCCCACGTCCCCCACAGCGGCTGCGGTCCTGCTCCGTCACTCCTCCAACGAATCCAGGTCGCTGTGAGCCATTAACGGTGGTCTCGTCCTTCTTGTCACTGATTAGTTAAGAAGTGTGTGTGGCAGATTGCATTTTCCAAACATCGTTTGCATCAGTGTATCCCCTCCCCCTCCGTGGCATCGGGCTCTGTGACTTTGACAGGCCTCCCGTTGACAGCCGGGAGTCTGGGTTCCCTCCTTTTGACCGTGGGTGGGGTTTTTTTGTTTGTTTGTTTTTTGTTTTGGTCTAAAAAGAATGATAAAAGACTGCGATGGGACTTCTGAGGCTGAGTCATGCAAGGTAGGACAGTTTCCACTCAGCTCTCTGAGGATGCTTGTTCTAGGATCGCAATGGCCATACTGTAAGGAAGTCCATGCAGCCCATGGAGAGGGCCCTATGAGAGGGACCCAACCGGGCCCCCAGCTAAGAGCCAGCACCGACCCGTCAGCTGTGTGAGTAAGTCCTCTTGAAGCTGAGTCCTCTAGCCGCCAGGGGGACCGCCGCAGCTCACACAGGGAGCAAAGTCCAGTTGTCCTTGCCAATGGAGCCCCCTTCCCAACGCAGATTTCTAAGTAAAATAAATGATTGTTGTGGTTTTTAGCCACTGAATTTTGAAACAATTTTTTATGTAGCAGTAAGGTACCCAGAATAACCTGATAAATTAAACATATGTAGAAGACTGATAGGGGTCATCTGGGAGAGATTTCTTTACTCTTCAGAGGACATGCCCAGGGATCAATGTCCTTCCTCTGTCTCTGGACGTGGGTATGAGAGAACCTGATGTGTGGAGCTGCAGCAGCCGTCTTGCGACCATGAGGGGAGCTGGTGAAAACACTGAGGATGGGTGGCAAAGAGAAAAGATGGACAGGACCCAATGTCTTTGTTGACATTGTTGAGCTCCTGAATTGGCTAATTGGCTCCTGAATTGGCCTTTTATGGGAGATAAGTTAATTATCAATTAGGCAGCTGAGAAGGGATGTTCTCATACTTGGAGCCAAATGCATCCTAATGGTTCATGTCGTATGTCATGCTTTAAGTTACTCTGTTCACTTGCGACAATGATCCTGGAGAATTAATAGCATCAATTTTTGGCTGAAGAAACAGGCTTAGCAAAGTTAAACAACTTTCTGAAGGTCATTTCCCAGAATTGGTGGGGATAAGAATTCACCCCCCCGTCTGTCTGACTCCAAAGTCTGTGCACTCCACACACCCCTATGTCCCTTTGTCCCTCCCTGTCTAGGGGAACACGCATTGGCCTGGAAGCCAGGGTTCCAAGGTGGAGTTTGGGCTCCATGCTAGCTTTCCGTGTGACTCTGAGAAATCACCCCACCTCCATGAGCCTGTGTCCCCTCATCTTCCAACTTCCCAGGCTTCCGAGAAGCTTGACAGCTCCCGCCACTTACTCCGACGTGAATGTCTGCGTGCCTCATGCTGGCGTCGTCCCATCTCCCTCTTCACACGGCAGATCGCATCCCTGTCAGCCGTCGGCTTCAGGGTCCCCGGGAATGGGAGAAGGACAAGGCCACCTCGGAAGGAAGAGGCCTTGACCTAGGAAAGTCCCTACTAGACAAGAAGGAGAGTAAAACCAAACTCATCTGGCTGCCTAAGAGAAGGGAGGAGGAGGTAGAACAGAGAAGCGATATGCCCATGACCCATGACCTTCAGGTAGAAAAGCCAAAACAATCTGGAGGAACTGGCGAGCATCAGGCTCATGAGCTGCCCACCCAGGCGGAGACAGAGGGGGGCTGCAGGTCTCTAGGAGAAGCTGGCCACATCACATGTGGTGTGACATCCAACACAAAGGTCAAGAGCGACAGCGAAGCATGGACAGAGGAAATGTCTACACACATGACCTCAAGGAGGCACTGCTCATTCCCCATGAGCGGCTGAGGATTCAGAGGTTCCCAAAGCCTGGGTGAGGGGCAGAGAGAGCCTGCAGGGCCCAAGTCAGCAGCAAGGAGTCCCAGAGCTCAGGGACTTTGAGAGCAGAGCAAACGGCCAAGACCGTTGGCACTGAGTGCCCAGCTGATGCCCAGAGGGCCAGGTGGGTCCAGCTGTCCCTCACTAATCCTACATAGAGGCCCAGGGACAGCCCAACCTCCTTCCTCCATGGGGCGACAGAAGCCGCACCCCCAATCCCTGCAGAGGCCAAGAGAGGAGACGAAAGCAGGAGCCTGGGCACCGACCTGGGAAACGCCTGCCACCCGAGAAGACGGACAGTTACGGAAGAGACGGCGCAGCCGTGGCTGCCGGCGTGGGCCCTCTCCCTTCCGCGGGCGCCCACAGAAAACTCAGAAGCGCACTTTCTCTTCCTGTTGAGGAGCCCTGTGTCACCCTGCGGCCCCTCTACATGTGGTTGATGCTGCTCTCTCATTGTCTCTGTCCTGCTGCTAAGTCCTCTCTCTACAAGGACGGCTCCTGTGGAAACCTGGGTTTGAAAGTGCTCCCTCTAAACGGAAGAGAGGAATAGAGCCGACGAAGTGGACTTTCTCCCAAGGCCGACGGGGACGTGTCGGTGGTCGGAGCGAGAACGTGGCTGCAGAGACTTTGGGGAGACCAGGCGGCAGCGAGGGAAAAGGACAGGATGGAGGCTCTGAGCCTTGGATGGGAACTGAGTGAGCAAAGACCCTGGACTCAGGCAGGCGCCGTGCAGAAAACAGCAAAGGCGGGCGATTCAAACAGTGAGTCTGGCCTTTGCCGCTTACGGAGCACCTGCCCGTGGCCAGGAACCACACCACCCTGAACCCTCGGTCTCTTCCTCTGTCGAGATGGGATGATAACACCTGCACGGTAGAGACGTCGGGAGCCTCGAGTGAGATCCCAGCGACAGCACCTAGCACGGTGTTTTCCCGCCGCCACCACTGCCTCCTCCCCGTGTGAGGGCCCGTTCCCAAACAGCAATGCGGACGCCCCAGAGAGGCACACCTGTCTCAGCCGCTGAGAGGAAAGCACACAAAAAGCCTCTGTCTCCTGGCTGGAGAGGGAATTATCTCTGCAACAGCAAGCTGAGGTCAGCAGAGCTCAGAGAATTTCATTACAAGCCTATAAAAAGGCACTCGGAAAGAAAACCCTCGCATGGGGAGCCTTTGCCAACCGCGTCCAGATGTGCCGTGAGAACACCGTGCCTCCGAAGGGTTAGATGAGGCCCTATGTCACCAAACTAAAGCACTGTCTCCTTCCACTTACTGTGAGAAGTTAGGCAGGATCCTAACCTCCCGGGTCTTTGGTTTCACATCTGCAGTGGGATAGACAGACGCCTCTGATGTTACAGGGTGGCTGGGAGGCCTACAAGGCAGCACAGGGAAGGGGAGAATCCTGGGTATGGAGTTTCCTGGATGACCTCGGCCAGGTGGGTAAATATCCAAAGCCTCAGTTTCCTGATCTGTTAAATGGGCACAGTACTCCCTCCCTATCTCACCAAGTTCATTCATCCAAGTCTGAAGAATGGAGCCAGGATCTGCCGGGTAGCAGGCTCAGCAGTAGGCACAGCAGATGTAGCAGCTACTGTCATGGGGGCTTAAAACCCGGTCAAGATCATCCATGAGAAGAATGCAGGTGCCTCAGGACACAGGGACTTGGGCATGCTGGACAAAGAGACTGTGGAACACCTGTGCCTGGGTGGGAATTCTCACACACAACTAACTAGCTCAGTGATTTTAGCAAGTCACCTACCCTTTCCTTGCCTCAGTTTCCTCACCCGTACAATGGGGATAATCCTAGTTTATCCACTGGCCTCACGGAGATAACATGTGAAGGCTCTGGGAACAGTTATTCCTGCCTGTCCTCTCCGAGTTTCATCCTTTTGTGGAAGGGTCTGGTCCCAGGCTCCTTCCCTAACATGTCCCTGCCATGCACAGTCACCCAAAGTCTAGTGACACCAAGCAACTCCCAGCCACCAGCCCTGCCAACACCTGACCTCCAACTTGGAGCTTCCAGAACTGTGAGAAAATGGGTTCTGTGGTTTGAGCCCCGCCACCCCCTACCCATGGTGCAGCGTTATGGCAGCCCAAGGAAACTAATAGAAATACCCATATATTGCTTTTTTTATTTTTATGGCATTATATAATTCATATTATTGGCTACCTTGGAGCTTTTTGTTTTTTACTTAACACATCAAGAACATTATTCCATATTATTTCATAGAAATGTAATATTAAAAAGGTTGGTATTTGCCCTGGCTGGTGTGGCTCAGTGGATTGAGTGCTGGCCTGTAAACCAAAAGGTCACTGGTTCAATTCCCAGTCGGGGCACAAGCCTGGGTTGCCAGCCAGGTCCCCAGTAGGGGGCGTGTGAGAGGCAACCCATCCATGCATCTCTAGCACATTGCTATTTCTCTCCCTCTCCTCCTTCTTTGCTCTCTCTCTAAAAGTAAATAAATAACATCTTTTTAAAACATTGTTTAAAAAAATAATTAAAAAGGTTGACATTCCGAAAGGCAAGGAGCACAGTTCACTCAACCTTCACAATCCTGATGGACTTTGAGAATGCTTCCAGGTGTTGCCGCCACAAGCCCACGGCAGCAAACATGGGTCCCTGGGGCCTCACCCGCTGGGGCTGCATTTCTGCAGGAGAGACTCCCGGAAGTGGGATTCAGGAGTGGAGGCAATGATGTTTCTAAGGCGAAGATTAGACACCTACGCATGCCGTTCCCAAGGGGCTTTGGCAATTCGCTGGACCCACATGTTAACTCCTGGCCCAGCAATAAATAAAAATGTCAGAAAGGACTTTCTTCCCCTTCAGTGGTCACCCAGTTAGCCCAATGCCCTCCTCAGGTGCCAGCAGGTCAGGTTTCTAGACATGGAAACAGGTAGACAGAGGGGGCTTCCGTCTCAGTGACCTGCGGCCAGGTCACTCAGCCCCGCTGAACCTGGGTCATCACCCAGAGAAGGGCCAAAACCTGGACCAACTCACTCTGCAAGCACCCGGCTGGACAGAGCAGACACAGGAGGGCTGCGTGTACATTGGGGACATTCATTCCCTCCACCGAGCCCATCTCCCTGACCAGACTGCTCCGGAGGGCTCCATGGCCTCGGCCACAGGGCACTCAATGGGCCGGACCGCATCTATGCTTCCCCCCCTCGCTGGGCACCTCCTGCCCTTTCCCCCCAGGGGTGGCCCTTCTGGGCCTGCCTGTTTTCCCTCCTCCCCTTCTCTCCCCACCCCCCACGCCTCGCCACGCCCTTCCCAAACCTGCACCTAGGTCTGTCTATAGACACAGCTGCTCTCCTCCCATCACAAGGTCGGTGATTCCGCCTCATCAGTTCGGCAAAATAATAACAATAATGCTGATATTTGCCGAGCACCTACCAGGTGACAAGGGCTTAGGCATGACATGCATTTGTCCATGTCCCTGCATAACCAGGGATATAGGCAAGGAACCTGGGCTTAGCAACGCGCCTGAGGTCTTCTACCTCTGCTGCCAAGGTCAATCTCCTTGAACTTCACAAAACCCAGGACCCACCTAGTCCAGGGGACCACGTGCCCAGGAAGAACCCCGACTCACCTTGGTCCACATGGGAAGGCCTAATATTCCAGGCCACCAGGCGGCCCACCCCGCCTGTCCCAGGCGATTCTTCTCTGGTCCCCAGTTTCCGACAGAAACAGTGAGCTGCAGCATGAGCCCTGTCGGATGCCTTCAGCAAAATATCCACACGGTCACTTACCACCTATCAACTTGGGGAGCTCCTGGGGAGCCAACTCTGTGTCAGGTGCTGGGCCGCAGAGGTGGAGTAAAGCCGGCCCCTGACCCCGAGGGAACGGCAATACTGTCAGAGTTTCAGGAGCCCAGGGAGCAGCCCACCTGGAGCAGTCAGGGAAAACTTCCACGGGAGGTGACGGTCAAGAGACACGGTAGCGGGCACGTGGCGTGGAGGGAGGCATGCGACAGTGAAGTCCTCAGGAGCAGCCCACGGAGCGCAGCCGCCCAGCCCTGGCGGCAGAGCTGAGGCCCACACCTCCGGAAGGGCGCTGGCTCAGATGTCCCTGTTCTGGATGCTGTCCCCTCCCGGAGCCCAGAATTAGAATTACAGTCACGGCCGAGTCTGACATCTGCTCCGACCAATTCATTCTCATTAGGAAATGAATCCCTAATGAGTTTCTGCCGCCATTAGGTCTGATTTACAGTAACAGTAATCACCCTGGGAAGCTTACACTTTATCCCTTTAATTAATAATCCCGCTTATCAGCAAACCTAATGATCGCGGGACAAAAAAGTAGGAGAAAGCTTCCCACCTCCAGCCCCGGCTTCCCCATCGCACTGAGGGGAAGAGGGGAAGGAGGGAGGGGGGACGGGGGGAAGGGGGAAAGGAGAAAGGGGGAATGGGGGTCCCTGGAGCAGGTCCAGGGACCATGCAGCCCACCATGGGGACGTTAACAACCCTCATCCTCTAGCTGAACCCTCTGAGTCACCCAGAGGCTGGGCTGGGACCCGGGGCCCCTGCTGCACCGGCTCCTCGCGCCCTGCGGCCCCACCCGTGCTGGGGCATCTCCGTGCTGCGGTCAGGGCCCCGACTTTAGCAAATCCGAGCAGGTCACTCCCTGCTCCAAACCCTGCCGGGGCCCACAGCTGCATCCAGGACAACACCCCAGCTCTCTGCACCCCTGGCTCACCCCAAAATCTCCCCCTGCTCCTTCCTCCCACACACCTGGCACCCCTGTTCGTTCCTCTCCTCTTCGCCCAGAGAGCCCAGCACCCCATTGCGTGACAATATGCCTCTTTCTGAAATGACCCTTCCTTCTGTTGCCTCGCACCTGTCTCCAGCCCTTCCTCCAAATCGCCGCTACAAGCCCTGACCAGTTGACGTGTGTTGGGAGGCAGGCGGACAAGTCAGTGGGTAACGCTTATCCATCATGAGGAGCAGCCATGCCTGCATGTGTGTGAGGCACGGAGGGGACCAAGGAGGGAGAGCTTTCAAGTGGGGGGAGGCCTGAGCTAGGTTTTGTGTTTGTGTGTGTGTTTGTTTGTTGATTATGTGGGTAAGGGAGAGCAGGGAAGGGATGAATAAGCAGAGGGCTTTTTTTTAAATCTTCACCTCGGGACATATTTATTGATTTCAGAGAGAGAGAGAGAGGGAGGGAGAAAGAGAAACATTGATTGGTTGCCTCCCACATGCGCCCCAACTTGGGATTGAACCTGCAACCTTTTGGTGCACAGGACGATGCTCCCACCAACTGACCCATCTGGCCAGGGCCTGAGCTAGGTATTGAAAACAAATTTTATAATATTAATGTCTACTCACTACCTATTAAACATTCACCAGGTGCTAGACACTTTACCGATAGTATTCCTTATAAACGCCACAACAATATTGTAAAATGGGGGGATTATCGCCCCCATTTTACAGGTGAGAAGACCAAGGCCCAGAGACATTGCACACACTCTGGGTTATGCAGAGCCTATGAAGGGCAGACTGCATCCGGCCCCTGAGTGTCCGCCCCAAGGCCCAGTCCTCCAACACGGCCACGTTTCACGGGTTTTAACAGTGCCCTTCATTCAAAAGTGGGACGCAACGTGGCCCTGCCTGCGTCTCGCCGAGGCTCACACACACACAGGCCACTGCAGAGGGCTCGCTGGGGTCTGCCACCTGCCGAAGCAGCCAACGGGTGTGTGTCTCCACCCGCCCCGAGGGCTGCTGGAGTCTGTCTCTTGGACACACAGGCTGGGGGCTTAACCAACAGGCCTTTCCCCTCGCAGTGCTGGGGGCTAGAGGCCCGAGATCAGGGTGCACCACGGTCGGGTCTGGGGTGAGGACTCTCCTCCTGGCTTGCAGACAACCTCCTCGCCGTGTCCCCCAGGGTCAGAGAGCGGGAGGAAGCCAGCGCTCTGGTGTCCTTCTGATCAAGGACACCGATCCCACCGTGGGTCCCTCCCTCATGGCCTCATCTAAGCCTAACCACCCCCAAAGGCTCCATCTCCAAACTCCACCTCCCGGGGGTGAGGGCTCTGACACAGGATGGGGGTGTGTGACACAATTCAGTCCACAGCACAACACGGACAGGAAACGGCCTTCGTTGAGGAAGGATGGACCCGGATAATGAATGGAGCCTTTTGCCAGCTGCAAACGCTGGCTCAGCCCCTTTCAGCGTCCAGAGGCTGAAGAAGCTCCCAGAGCCTCGGATTTTTCCACCAAAAAACTGGGTACCAATCGTACTACCTGGAGTAGAGTCCTGGTGAGGATGAAGTGAATTGAAACATGTTGCACCTCTGCAGTGACGTCTGGGGCACAGGAGGGATTTGCAAGTACTGCGTGTGGTTATTTTCACGTCACCAGGAACATCCTGCTCGGCAACAACGTAAGGTTCAGACCTTTGGGGATGCAAGATGAAATGGATACAGTTTCCCTGCACGTTCTCTTTTTCTTCCCAAATGAACAGCCAGGTGGCCTGTCCTCAGATACTGCAGTTTTAGCGAGGAAGGCGGACAGGCAGACGTGTGTTCACCTCCCTAAACCCCTGACTTGGCTTGCCTTCACCTGCAGGGGGCTGTCCAGATTCCTCAGGGCACTGTCCACGGG
>PVJI01033315.1:0-11370 GCA_004026765.1 Micronycteris hirsuta
TACACCAGCCAGGGCAGCATTTTATTCTTTTTGATGGTTGAATAATACGCCATCGTGTATCTGCACCACACCTTCCTTACCCATTCACAGTCCCCCTCCTTCTGCTGCCTCCTCCCCCGAGGCTGTGCAGCAGACCTAGTGAGACATCACGCCTCCTTGAAGACCTTCCCTCACTAAGGACCACCTGTGCTAGCTGTCACCTGCTGACTGTACCCGCCAGGCCTGTGCTTCCTCAACCAGCACTTTCTGTGCCCTGTCCTCTGGGTTACAATGTGAGTTCTCACCACTGGATTCTCAGTGGGTGAAAGGGAGGGCAATGGGGGGGCAGGGAAGGAAGGGATGCCCTGTCCCTCCCCCACAGCATGTCCCCTGGCTCCTTCCAGGTCCTCTGGTGGCCTGTGGCCCGCCTACAGGGAGACAGGAGGGCAATCCTAGCTCAGCCACCCCCGTGAGCCTCCCGCCCTCAGAGCAAGTCCCAGGCCGGGGACAGTGGTTGGGAGGAGGCCCGTGCCCTGTGGGTGGGCAGGCCACCCCAGCGCCTGCAGCCACCCCAGCTGCCCCATTACAGGGAGGACTGTTTGTTCAGCCATCACGACAGAGGGCAGTGGCTGGCGCTGGAGGGGAGGACCAGCTGTTCCAGCTTCCCAGCCGGTCCCAGCCCCCCTCACCTGAGCGCCTCCTGGCTTTATCGAATCTCCGTGTCTCACCATTACCCCTAATTTCATTGCTTTCATGGGAAGAAGAGTGCTTTTCCCTGCAGCTAAGGTTTTTTATGTTCCCTGGGCTTTACCTCCTTGGCCCCCAGCCTCTTCCTTTTATTTGCAGCCATTCTCCTTTCTCCTGCCCCAGGGAGTGGAGGGTCAAACAGGGGGGCCACGAGGCACCCAGGGGACCCCTGCATGAGGGACATACTCCACAGGGCTCAGCTGTGGCCACAGCAAACGGTGCTGGTGTGTTCCCTACGTCCCTTCCTCTCTTTCCTCCTACGCCGCGTCTGGAAGGAGAAGAGCTCCAGACATCAGGTGGGACTTTAACTCATTCATTCATTCAACAAGTACATATTCGGCTTCTAATATATGCAAGGCACTAAACAATCAAAAACGACTTATTGCCCTGGCTGGTGTGGCTCGGTGGACTAGCGCGGGCCTGTGAACCCAGGTGTCGCCGGTTCGATTCCCAGTCAGGGCACATGCCCGGGTTGCAGGCCAGGTCCCTGGTAGGGGTTGTGCAAGAGGCAACCACACATTGATGTTTCTCTCCCTCTCTTTCTCTCTCCCTTCCCCTCTCTCTAAAAATAAGTTTTAAAAAATGACTTATTTCTGCCCGGCTGGAGTAGCTCAGTGGATTGAGCGTGGGCTGGGAACCAGAGGGTCCCGGTTCGATCCCTAGTTGGGGCACATGCCTGGGTTGCAGGCCAGGTCCCCAGTGAGGGCCATGTGAGAGGCAACCATACATTGTTCTTTCTCTCTCCCTCTCCTCTCTCTAAAAATAAATAAATAAAATCTAAAAAAAAACCCAAAGTATTAAAAAAAATGACTTATTTCATGCAGACTTTATTCCTCCCAGTGCCCAGGTGAGATATGACCATGGATATAATTTTCAGACACATATAATTTTCTAGAAGTTTCGAATCTACTGGGGTATGGACACGATCGTTGATGGAATCCCTGACCAGACCTGGCATTGTCTGAAGTAGTACATTGCTCCGGTTTTAGAGC
This sequence comes from Micronycteris hirsuta, assembly GCA_004026765.1. Taxonomy (NCBI): domain Eukaryota; kingdom Metazoa; phylum Chordata; class Mammalia; order Chiroptera; family Phyllostomidae; genus Micronycteris; species Micronycteris hirsuta. Next base: position 1,719 of record PVJI01033315.1, read on the forward strand.
TAAGAAAAGTGAGCCTCAGAACTCTTATCCTTCTCCATTGTCAATGTCCCTCTTACCCTTTCGCCAAACTGCGCTTTGTTACCTACTGGAGGCGCTATGCTGTTTTGCATCTCATACCTTCGCCCGTGTGGTGCCCATGGCCGGGGACACTGTCCCCACCTTTCCTTCAGCATCTTCTGTAGCATCTCTTCTTGGAATCCTGGGTTGAGCGCCTATCCACTCACCTTGCACTTAGCACATCACATTGAAATGAGCTGTTTGTATCTCTCCAGCTAGACTCTGGAAAGATTTGCTGAACAGAACAGATAGGTGAGGGCAAAAATGAGACTGGAACCGTTTGCTGCTACGTCTCTGAGCAGATTGATTCTAAATCCTCTGGGTGGGCCAGTGGAAAAAAAAAAGACCATCCTTCCCTGGCTTCTGCTGCCCCGTGCCGGGGTCCCAGTGCCTGGCCCAGCCAGCGGGGACTCTAGATTCGGGCCGATTCATTCTCCCTGAGCATGCCAGCCCGGGAGAGCAAGGGGCAGCCTGTTTCAAGCCAAATCAGTCTATTCTGAAGCCCAGGCTTTTCTTCTCTGCTTTGTGGAGGAGAGTAGTTCTCCCTAAATATTTTTAAGCCAAGAGAAAGCTTGGCTTGAAAATGTGTGTGTGTGTGTGTGTGTGTGTGTGTGTGTGTGTGTGTGAGAGAGAGAGAGATCCTTGGCCAAAAATAGGTAAAACAGAAAAAGCCCCAAACAGCTGCTGTCACATGTTCGCCTTGACCCAAACGAATCCAGAAGTTGTTCTTTTCCTCCCGAAACCGAGCAGAACAAAACTCATCCCATTGCCTGAGCGCTAAGTCACAGGCGCCAGAGGCAGTGGCAAGACTGTCTGAGAAAGACCGAAGGTGCAGGGTCACCGACCGTGAAGAGAAAGCACGCTCTGGGGGCGGGGAGCATTTAGCCGACAGCATGGAGGGATGGTTGCTAAGAATTTGGGTTTGAAATCTGAAGACTGAAGACTTGCACCCAGAAACTGAGCTTTTCCTGCAAATAGCAATTACTTATTATTAGGAAGAAGTGAACCCTGTGAAGCAAATATAGGGTGGGTGGTCCAGCGGGACCGAGCCTCAGTTTCTGCATCTGTACAGTGGGGATGACCGCACCTAACTCCCAGGCACACACACAGGGGACGCAGTGAGGTGACGTAGGTGAACTTATTGGCATCAGGTCTGGCAGACGGTAAATATGCGCCCAATGCTGATTGCAGTTGTTTTTATTCAAGGGTCGTGACGATGATGATGATGAAGGGGTGGCATAATACTCAGGACAAGAAATGTCTGGCATGATACAGAGGTGAAAAGAGCTCTACCAGCCTCTTCTCTAGAAATGGAAAAAGAACCAGAACCTTCCCTGCTGCTTCCCCCCATTTCCTCCTCTTGTGGCTAATGCAGACAGCGGGCAGACTTGTTAAAAGCCCTGGCAGAAGAGCCACAGGAGGACCGCAGTGCGTGGAGAGAAAGCTCTCAAGTCCTTCAGGTCCCTCCCTATCCCTCCATCATCCCACTCAGGTGGGGACCCTGTGTACACAGGGGCTCCTGAGAGGGACAAAGGAGGCAGGAGCCGCTCAGGACTCAGTGTTCCTCCCGGGGCGGGAGGGCAGTGAGGGGAGCGGCGGGGAGTTAGAAATGGGAACATCTGAGAGGGGCAGACTGACGAGGAGCGGAAAGAAAACGCGGCATCTGGTGTGCTTGAAGATCGCCCCACGGAGGCCCTGCCCAGAGTGTACAAAAGGCTGTGGTCGGTATCCAGCAGAATCGTTATTAAGTGTCTGTGTGTTATTAAGGGCTTTGTGTTAACCCTCGGGAATCAATAGTTGCAATACAGAAATGGGCCCTGCCTTCGTGGAGGTGACTTCAAAGGTAGCCCAATCCAAACATTCTATGACTTTTAAAAAAATATATGTTTTATTTATATACTTTTAGAGAGAGGAGAAAGAGAGGGAGAGAAATATGGATCAGCAACCTCTCAGGAAGGCCCAACTGGGGACCTGGCCCACAACCCAGGCATGTGCCCTGACTGGGAATGGAACCGGCAACCCTTTGGTTTGCAGGCCCGTGCTCAACCCACTGAGCCACACCAGCCAGGGCTCCCATGCTATGACTTTCTGAGCAAACGTGTTCACAGTTACTTAGACCAAATACTTTGGGACTTCTTTGCCTCTTCTTTTTCTCTCTCGCACTGCTTATCTAATCCATTGGCAAGTCCTGTGGACTCCATGTTCAATATGTCCACGGACCACTTCTTACCACTCCCACCTCTATCAGCTTAATTCAGGCCTGGACTATTGCAGTAGGCTCCTGGCTGGCCTTTCAAAAGCCCCCCCCCCCACCTCCCTGTGGCAGCCAGAGTGAACCTTCTAGAACATGAGTCTGTTTATGCTATTTCTCTGCTCATAGCCTGCCCTTGGCTCTTGGTTTCATTCTGAATGGAAGGCATACACCAGATAAAATCAGACAGTGACGAGTGCTCTGAAGCAGTAGCGTGATGGCAGCGGCATGAGAACCGGCAGGAAAGCCCGCTGGAGAGGTGGCATTTGCGCTGGGACCTGAATGCTCTGAAGGAGGCCAATGGGAACATGGGAAGGGGGCAGGCTGTGCAGAAGTAGGACAAAGCAAAGGTTCCCGGGGAAGAACCTCATTGTAAGAGACTGAGTGAGATAAGCGTAAGTGAAAGTCATGTAAAGGTTATGGGATTAATTTAGTGCAAGAAGTTTTTTTTATTAGGAAATGCATGAAGCACTGAACGCGCAGGGATAATAAGTAGAGTCCCGGTCCTCAACGCACTCGCTCTAGAAAGAGACACCAGAAAGCAGTTTGTTTCTCAGCTAAAGAAATGGTGCGTCTAGTCAAGAGGTGAAAAAAAAAATTTATACCTTTTTTTTTTTTTGCAATGTGCCTGGTTATGATAGGGGACTTACGAGTTGGAAAATTTTAGTTTAAGTGATAGCTAATAAATTTAGTAATCAATGCATGTAAAAGCTTTTGTTCTAGAAACTAAAAGCGTGACCCGCCCTGACTCCAGGAGACCACAAGCAGTTCCACCTTTGTTCCTCAGGAGGGCTGCAAGCAATTCAAGACGATATGAGCCATTGTCCTCCAGGGAGAGATGACCACCACCCAGGACACAGCTAAAGACCACGGCCTGCGGCACAGTTTAGGACCACTGCCCAGGGCGAGAATGCTGGAGTTGTTTTTTTAAATCCAATTAACTCCTCCCTGAATTTCAAAACCCCTCACCACACCTTGTTTATTCCCTGCTATGAAAACTTTGGCCTGGAAAGAAAAGACTATATGGTCTGTTAGGGTATGAACCCGCCATGTTCTCAGGTCGCCGGCCCTCTGAATAAAGCGCCCGTAAAGATTCAATCCCTGTTTCTGTTTATTGGGTTTGGTAGTGACAGGCAGCCCGAAATCCACTGGGACAGACTTTGGGACTCTCTGGTAAGTCTGGGTATTTGGCGGGGAGTCCCATTGGCTGCCTGGGCTGAGAGGCCCTGGGAGTTTGGATTCAGAGAATCCCAAGCAGCTGCCAAGTGATTTCACTTGGGGATTCTCCCCCGAACTCCCCGCACTCCTTGTCATTTATCACGTGTGATTGAATCATTGCGCTTTCTGGTGCAGGTTAAAATCCGGGTCACGACTTAGGTCGTCTGGTAAAGGTACCTTTCCGGGTTACAGAGCTCGGTCTGAAAAAATGACATCCAATTTGGTTTGGGTACCCTCTGTCTGAAGGAGCTCTATCTGAAGGACGGAGGTCCCTCTGTCTGAAGGACGTCTTTTGATTTGGTTTGGGTACCCCGTGTCTGGAGCTCCATCTAGCAGAATGGGGGAAAAAGCCTCCCTCTGGGAAACAGCCCTTTGGGGCCAGTTCTGGCTAATGCGTCAATTTATAAGCATATATCTAGAGCGTATGTGGTTTTGTTGTAATACTGTTCAGCTTATGTCCTATATAATTTAGACTCGAGAGAGCACTGGTCACTGAAGGAGTCTTTAAATGACTGTATTAGATTGTAACTAGAGTTGTTTTGTCAAAAATCAGGGAAGTGGGACAAAATGCCTTACCTAGAAGTTTTTTTGAGGTTACATGATAAAGAGGCAAAATTAAAAGGAAATAAGTGAATGGTTCAGAGAAAAGGGAATTTGCATGTGAAAGATTGAAGCTCAGAGGAGAGGGACCAGGAAGATCTGGCAGCTGCGAGCTGGTCAGAGTTCCCACGGCCCCAGGGGATCTGCTCGGATGAGGGAACTGGGGAAAGTTTGCCTGAACTGGCATTGCCGTCTGGAATTGGTCAAGGAACCGAATTTGGTGGAGGAAAAGCTCCTACCAGGGCAGGGCAATATCCTTTTTGGAGACTTCCAGAGTAGGGCCAGAGGGCCAGCCTGCTGGATGTTATTGGGCACATACTCTGTTTTCTACATCAAATCTGTTAAACTGGAAAAGCTCAAACCCTTCTTGTGGACACGATCCTGCTAAAATGACTGATTTGATTGCGTCCGTTTTTGCCACTCATTATCCCAATTGGGCAGACATACAAGCCTTGTTGAATTCTTTGCTTCAGTAGGGGGATGAGTAGAGGCTGGTGTTGGGTAAGGCAAATGAAGAGGGTCGGAGGTTGCATCAAGAAAATCCAGATGGGGCTCTGGGCCTTCCCAGGGGAATACCTGTAACTGAGCCCAACGGGGACCCTAATGGGGATGGCCTTCCTCTCTTAGAGCGTTCTAAGAGATGCCTCCTTGAGGGAATGGGGAAAGGCATCCCTAAGCAGAAAAGTCTGAGTACGGTGCAGGCGGTGCAACAAAAGTCCACAGAGGACCCCTCCCAACACCAGGAAACAGTTAAGGAGATGCCTGGGGATGGCAAGCGACTGCTGCACTTGAATTCCAAACTTTGGGCTCAGTGCTAAACCACTGTAGGAGGCTCTGAAGGGACCGGAATAGAGCCCTTTAGAGTGGACAAAGGAGTGCGCTCAGGCCTTTGGGTCCCTGAAGGTGCATCTGGCTTCTGCACTGGCCTTGGGGCTTTCACACCTACCGATTCACACCCTTTCAATGATATGTACCTGAGAGACAGGGCCTTGCCCTAGGATTTCTCATCCAAATGCCTACTGACATTTGCAGACCATCGCATAGTTGTCAAGGAAATTAGATCACACTGTCCAGGGGTGGCCAGGCTGCTCGAGAGTGGGAGCCACCTGCAAGCTCTTGCAAGAAGCTGAAAAGTTTTCCTTGGGACAGCCTGTACCAGTTACGCGCCCCAGCAAGTGTTGAGCCTGCCGGAGCAAAAGGGAAATATGTGGCTCCCTGCTGGAAGAATGGGCAGGTACCAAGCCATTCTTCTCAACAATCCCAATGTCTCCCTCAAAATTAAGTAAATTAAGCCCTGGCTGGTGTAGCTCAGTGGATTGAGCGCGGGCTGGGAACCAAGGGGTCCCGGTTCGATTCCCAGTCAGGGCACATGCCTGGGTTGCAGGCCAGGTCCCCAGTGAGGGCCATGTGAGAGGCAACCATACATTGCTGTTTCTCTCCCTCTCTTTTGCCCTCCCTTTCCCTCTCTCTAAAAATAAATAAATAAAATCTTTAAAAAAAAATCTAAGTAAGTTAAATCCTGCCTCTCTCCTCTTGGAGCCTGACTCGGCTGCACTAATACATGACTGTGCTGCAATAGCAGATGAAGTGTATTCTAGCAGAATTGGTTTACAGGATTATCCTCTAGAAGAAGCAGACTGGACTCTCTGTGCAGATGGAAGCAGTTATACGGACAAAGGAAGCAGAAAGGATGGGTGTGCAGTTGTGACTCTTGAAGGAGCGGTGGAGGCCAAGGACCTGCCGCCAGGAACCTCTGTTCAGAAAGCGGAACTGATCGCACTGATGAGGACGCTGGAATTATCGCAGGAAAAGGGAGTAAATGTGTACACCGACTCAAGGTACGCTTTCCTAATTTTGCATGCACAAGGTTCAGTCTGGAAGGAAAGAGGACTATTAACCTCCAATGAAAAGGAGATTAAGCATGCAGCAGAAATTTTAAAATTATTAGGTGCTGTTCAGTCAGGAACCTTTACAGGTGGCAGTCATGCACTGCCGGGGCACCAGAGAGAGGACACTGGAGAGGCTGGAGGAAACAAGCTGGCTGAACGAGCAGCAAAACAGGCTGCTAAAGGGATGTTTATGATGCATTTGGTACCCGTTCTGGACTTGTCACAATCTGACCCTGAATATTCGACTGCAGACTTAGAGAAAGCTAAGGGTTGGGGTTTTGATGAAGAAGGTCCTGATAGGGGATAGAAAAAGAATAAGAAAGGAGCTCTGCTGTTTTCCTGGACATTTAGTAGAGCCATTCATGAAGCATTTGCATGAGGCCACGCACTGTGGAAGAGACTCATTAACCACCCATGTCAAGCCGTGGCTCACAGGTCCTGGAATTTCTAGAGCCGTAAGGAAAATAATTTGCTAGATGTGTTGTGTGCCAGAAGAACGACTCCAAGACAGATCCCCCTCAAAGGAGAGAAAGAAAGCAATATCAAGGACAGTGTCCACTTGAGGGCTGGCAAATAGACCCTACTCAGATGCCAAGGGTCTGACGGTGGAAATATTTGTTGGTCTTTGTTGACACCTTTTTCAGGATGGATAGAAGCTTATCCTACTAGAATGGAGAAATCCTGGGAGGCAGTGAAAACTTTACTGAAGGAAATAATCCCTCACTTTGGCCTCGCTGGAAGCATCCAGAGTGACACGGACCTGCTTTTGTTTCAGAAATTGCACAGGAGGTTAGTAAATTTAGGAATCAAGTGGAGATTCCCCATGGCACGGAGACCTCAGGCTCCTGGGAAGGTAGAGAAGAGGAATCACACCCTGAAGAAAAAAATATGGCCGAGCTGTGTCAGGAAACTCGTCTCCATCGGGATCAAGTTTTGCCTATTGCCCTGCTCAGGATGAGCGTGGCTCCTCGAAGCAGGATTCAGTTGAGTCCCTATGAAATTGAGTATGGGAAGCCATTTCAGGTCACAATTGGGGTGGGAGATATGTGTATAGATTAAAAAAAGAAGGTAAAGAAAATGTACACCATTTAAGTCAGACCTTAGCTGCGATGAACGACCTTGCCTGTATTAGGGACTTCTCCCGCACGGGTTTGCTGCCTTCCTTCAAGCCTGCAGGCTAGGTGCCACTCAAGACTTGGGTGACAGCATCTCTAGAAAGCCAACTAGGAGGAAAGTGGACTGGACCTTGGGACGTACTCCTCACCACCCCCCACCATGGTGAAGCTGGCAGAAATAAAACCTTGGAATCACCACACCAGAGTAAAGAAAACACTGGAGGAAGACCTGAAAGTCATCTTTCAGAAACAATGACTTATGTTCTTTTCTTTACCTCCTGTTTAACCCCTTGTGATGGACAACTTAGTCCCTTCAAATGGGATGAAAATATTTGGGTATATTTAGCAAAAAATGTTCTGAATATGCCCTGGCTGGTGTAGCTCAGTGGATTGAGCGCGGGTTGGGAACCAGGGGGTCCCGGTTCGATTCCCAGTCAGGGCACATGCCTGGGTTGCGGGCCGGGTCCCCAGTGAGGGCCATGTGGGGAGCAACCATATATTGGTGTTTCTCTCCCTCTCTGTCTCCCTCCCTTCCCCTCTCTCTAAAAATAAATAAATAAAATGTTTAAAAAAAATAAAAAAAAGTTCTGAATATTTCTGACTTTTGTCTTGCAGGAGGAATTTATGTTGAACAAACTTTCACTTCATGTCTTATAGGTGTCTGTACTCCTTTGGAAAGCCTTAGAAATTATGCTGTGTTTCAGCATGTCGAAAGGAAAAGGACTTACTCTGATATTTATAATTGGGGACCAGCGGTGACTGTAAAGGACAGGGAAATGTTTTTTATTGAAAATCACTAATGTAGCCCCAGCTAAAGAATGTGTAACTTTTGTCAACTGTACTAAAAACTGTCTTGCGCTCTCAGCAGGTGTGAAGATGAATTGCCCCCCCCCACTGACGTACATGTTAAACTGCCAACGGGATGGTTTCTGATACGTGGAACGACTGTCTATTCCTGTGTCCCAGCAAACACCTCTGGGGGACCGTGCTCTCTGGGAAGACTGACAATGTTTATGCCTCAGAAGCTCCACCTGACCCGGGTTTTACGGGACCTCTCCCTTACACCCAATTGTATCAGTGACTTACACCTTTTTAGTCCTGATGAATATGTGTCTTTAACTGTATTTGTAGTGCCAGCCATGGTCAGATGAGCCTACACTACGGCAAAAGCTTTGAATGCCACCTCACAAGCCACCAGAGCCACTAGTTAAGAACTAGGACAAGTCAGAGAAGCAGTATTGGGAAATCGTGCAGCTAAGACTACCTTCTTTTAAGGCATAATCATGGATGTGAAAACTTTAAAGGACTCTGCTGTTTTAACTTAATGGATAACTCACAGCTCGTAGAGCATAAGCAAAACAAGTAAATGATGTGGTGTCCAAACAGAGAGAGGGATTCTTTGGTATTGACTTGTCTGAACTAACCTCCTGGCTGCCTAGTGCACCTGGTCTTCGAGAGGCATTTATTGTTTTTATTCTTGTCATTTTCTTCAGTACCATAGCTTGTTGGTGCATACAATGTGCCCCCTTATGTAGGTCTGCAGTTAGGTGTATTCCTACACCCCCCACCAGAAAGTCCAATACTAAGTTCTGACCGCATAGAAGTGAGATAGTTTAATACCAATGGTAGGGAATGATAGGGGACTTAAGAGTTGGAAAATTTTAGTTCAAGTATTAGCTAATAAGCTTAGTAATCAGTGCATGTAAAAGCTTTTGTTCCAGAAACTGAAGGTATGACCCGCCCTGACTCCAGGAGACCAGAAGCAGTTCCACCTTTGCTCCTCAGGAGGACTGCAAGCAATTCAAGACGATATGAGCCATTGTCCTCCAGGGAGAGATGACCACGGCCTGGGGCAGAGTTTAAGACCACTGCCCAGGGCAAGAATGCTGGAGTTGTTATTTTTAATCCAATTAACTCCTCCCTGAATTTCAAAACCCCTCACCACACCTTGATTATTCCCTGCTATGAAAACCTTGGCCTGGAAAGAAAAGACAAGACGGTCCGTGGGGTATGAACCCGCCACTTTCTCGGGTTGCCAGCCCTCTGAATAAAGCTCCCATAAAGATTCAATCGCTGTCATTGCTTATTGGGTTTGGTAGTGACAGGCAGCCCGAACTCCGGTGTGTTTTCTGGTTTCAGTTAGAGCGCTGAGTTCAGTTTTTCCCTTCCCAGTCACTGGGCCTCTGCGGCTTCCATCCCCCTCCAGACACGAGGGTGCGCTGTAACCGATCAGTACCGGCTGGGCGGCGCCGCGCTATCCCCAGGGCGCGTCTCGCTGAGCCGCACTTCCGGTGGCTAGCGGAAGCGGGGGCCTGAGGTCTCAGGCGCCGGGTCCTGAGGCATGGCGGGGGCGGGGCCAGGGGTGGCGCACGCAGAGCCGGCTAGGGGGTTCCTAGCCCCCGCCCTTTGAGCTGACCGACAGGTGAGGACTTTTCCTTCCTAAGCCTCCAGCCCGTCAGGCGCTCCCTGAGGCCTCCTCAGGTTACCGCCCTGGGGCGGCTGCTCCTGAGTGACCCGGGGCC
>PVJI01033316.1:0-11374 GCA_004026765.1 Micronycteris hirsuta
AACCCTGTCTCTTTGGGTTTTAGTGGCAGCTTTGTTACACGGGTATGGTTGATTATTAAATCATTGGCCATTGGTGACTGAGCTCAGTCTCTAGCCCTCTCCCCTGGAGGTCAGCGGTTGGGACTGAAAGTTTCAACCCTCTAATCACTCGGCAGGCTCCCAACCTTACCCCATTCCCAGAACAAAAGACATATTTATGGCTCTGGTCACTCAGGGAAATTCCATGGGTTTGAGGAGGTCTGTGTCAGAAATGCCAGGAACGGGTGAGGACCAAATATGTATTCCTTATTACACATCACAAAGTAACATGGGTTTTTCATTTCCATGACCACAGTGACCCAATGACCCCTCCATGTCCAACCCTGCAAAGGCCCCATTTGACCCCAAGTCCAGAGAATTCTTTGCACGGGCCGCTCCCCCTAATCACAGGGCATCGCAACTACATTTTATTGAGACTGTCGAAACCATCCAAGAGGCACTGAGGCCGCTGGCGCGGTTGCTAGACATGCGGTTGATTCCCACCCAGACACCCAGATGCTTCGGACTCACACCCCTCTGCTCCTGTTGTCCCGGGAGGGTCTCTCTGGACCAAATTTCCCACAGCAGAAAAGGTTCCCCAGTCCTTCCCCCGGAAAAAAACCCAAGCTAACTTTGCCCCATATGGGACTATACAGGCAAATGTCTTTTGGGAGTTACAAAAACTTGGGGTTCCTGGACTCTTGACAGCTATTCTCGAAACTCCAGGCCCTGAAACCAGCATCTGTCCTGGCACAGCCCCTCCTATTGTCCGCCTTCTTGCCGCACATCTGCCCTCTGACCCCCAGCCTGTCCCTGTGATTCCCTCTGCCCCCTCCCCCACCTCCAGGACTGGCAGCCACCTAAGCCCCTATTCTAGGAAACTGGTGGCTTCCTGAGGCTTGTCCTTTTTGACAGGATCAAGAACAGGGGCTGCCCTGGCTGGCGTGGCTCAGTGGGATGAGCACCGGCCTGTGAGTTGAAATGTTGCCGGTTTGATTCCCAGTCTGGGCACATGCCTGGGTTGTGGGTTAGGGGCATGCGAGAGGCAACCAGTTGTTTCTCTCACACACGTTTCTCTCCCTCTCTTCCTCCCTTCCCCTCTGTCTAAAAATAAATAAAATCTTTAGAAAGAAAGAAAAAAAAAAAAGAATAGGGGCCAAGTCACTGTCATTCCAGGCAATCCCTCTGAATTCTTTCTACCCACAGGCACAGACATGGCTGGTGAAGGAAAGGTTACAAACGCATTCGGTTGTAACTATTAGAACCCTTCCTTCACCACAGCTTGTCCCCACACCAGGAAGATCTCAGGCTTCCTAGTGGGACTTGCAGATGGACATGGTGACTTTTCCTACCCCATCGACACCCACTTAAACAGGGCACTGAAGCCCAGCCCAGTCATTAAAGATGTGAGACAGTAGTCAGTAGCCCTGTAAGGCCATTACTTAAGCCAGACCCTAATGAATGGAGCCACACCATTGACTATGGACACCTCAGTGCGTAGGTTCCCCCAGTGAGGCTCCAATTCCTAATGTTATAGGATTGACTGAGGACTTACAATGGGCCCAAGGAATGTCCTTCACAGGTACTGACCTAGAGAACACGGTCCGGCAGAAGTAAGGCCTGCTTGAGTGTGGTTTATAGGATAGTAATATGCGTGTAATAATTTATAGTTTAACTTGAACATTTCACCTAAAATGTCATATGGTGTGCTTGAGTGTGATATGGTTATGTTACAGAATTACATGATTATGATTTGTAATAAAAGATTTTGTCATTTTAAAAAAGGGGCCATTATTTGTGCCGGACTCTGTACATTCTATTTGGTTCCTATCACAGAGGAATCCCGGGCCCAATTTGCTTTCATTTTGAAGAGGCTCAATACACATTTACTCAGCTCCCAGTAGAATATTTAAACAGTCCTGCAATTGCACATGAACTTTGCCACCAGGATTTAAATGCCTTACAATTGGAAACATGCCATTTGGGGCATTATATTGACATGATGCTGAGGGGACCCTCTGCGGAAGCAGTCTAGGCTGATTTGCACCCTCTCACTGACCACTTATACCAACTCAACTGGTCAATTGCCCCCAGAGGATCCAAGGTCTAGCCTCACCTGACAAGTTTTGGAACATTGCCTGGTCCTCTAAGGGCTGAGAAACTCTGACATCAAATATCAGCTACCGTTAAACCACGCACCGCAGCCAGACAGACATAACGCATGCTAGGTCTCTTCATGTTCCGGAGGCGATGCATCCCTCATCTCCCACCAGTTCTTCATCCTGTGTACACAGTCACACCGAGTCCGCCACCTCCCACTGGGGTAGAGCCCACGTACACTTTGGGAGCTGCTGCCCCGCAGGCAATCCAGCGAGTCTCACCTTTATAACCCCTGGCCCCACGTTCCAAGTTGAGTCCTGGCCACATCTAACCGCTTTCTGGAGTCTCTGGAGCACATGAGTCTCCCTGGCTTCCTCTGTGGTTTTGGACTGAGCACCTATCCCCAGTGGCAGCCTGACATAGTCCCGATGAGAGCCAGCTTTGGGCATTCTATTGAGCTTGCCAAGACCTAGGGCAGGCTGCCCCCAAATATCCCACAATGGCGTGTTGATTACTTTGGTTTAAAGTTACTTGAGCCCTGACTTGTCTGGCTCAGTAGGTTGGGCACCATCCCACAAAGCAAAAGATCACCAGTTTGATTCTGGTCTAGGCACGTGCCTGGGTTTCAGGTTTGGTCCCTCAACGAGATGTGTATGACAGGCAACCAGTCAATGTTTCTCTCTCACGTTGGTGTTTCTCTTCCTTTCTCCCTCCCTTCCCCTCTCTCCAAAATATAAATAAAATCTTTAAAAAATAAAGTCTCTTGAGACCTGAAAAATAAATTGCGTAGAAGCAAACCTAGATGCTAAATTTATGGATCTTGGTCTTAGAGAGGATTTTATGACTTTGATCTCAATGGCAAGAGAAGTAAAAGCAAAAACAAATGAATGGGACTACGTCAAACTAAAAAGCTTCTGCAAAGCAAAAGAAACTGTCAACAAAACTAAAAGGCAACCAACCAAATGGGAGAAGATATTTGCAAACAACAGCTTTGACAAGGAGTTGATCTCCAAAATATATAAAGCACTCGTGTAACTCAACAACAAGAACAACAAATTCAGTTAAAAAATGGGCAGAGAGCCCTGGCTGGTGTGGCTCAGAGGACTGAGCTCTGACCTGAGAACTAAAGGGTCGCTGGTTCGATTCCCAGTCAGGGCGCATGCTTGGGTTGTGGGCCAGGTCCTCAGTAGGGGGGCAGGGGAGTGTATGAGAGGCAACCACACATTGATGTTAAAAAAAAAAAATGGGCAGAGGACTTGAACAGACACTTCTCTCAAGAAGACATACAGATGGCCAACAGTTAAATGAAACATGCTCAATTTCACTAGTGATTAGGGAACTGCAAATCAAAACTACAATGAGGAGATCCAACATGGCAGGGAGTCGGTGGAAGTTACATTCACCCCTTCCCAGGACCAAACTGGAATTACAACTAAAATATAGAACGATCAACCTGAGTAACCAACTGAAGACTAGCTGAACAGAAGCCACACTGAGACTTGGAGGAGGGGCAGGAGGAAGGGTGGTGATACAGAAGGGGCTGGCCCTGCTTCCACTGCAGCAGCTGAGTACCTGGAGGATGTCTCAGCTGCAAAGCTCCCCCGCCCTCCCCAACCCCGAGGAGCGCGGGGCAAAGCAGCCCGGAAGAGGAGCGCACCTAACACCTGGCTGTGGGAATCAGGAGGGACTCTCTCCTCCAGACAGAGGCGGGAGTCGGCTAGAAACCCGGGTGCCCTCCTAAAGGGCCAGCACACAAAATCTCATTCACAGACACCCTGGGCTCCGGCAGAGGGAGAGTGGCTCAGAGTGAACTACAGTCCTGTGAGGAGAGGCTGGGTGTGTGGCTCTGGGGAGAGAGCTGAAGGGACAACTTCCGGGGTCCTTGTGCTGTGGCCCTCTCCCACACCACCCACTCGCCATCTTTCCTGGGTCCAGCACTCCCCTCCATTCAGCATCGGCCTGGTGGATGCAATAGCCCCACCCTCTGGATTCCTGTCACCCCGCCCTACAGAGAGCTCTTGCCCTAAGAAGGGGTCAGCTGCCTCAGCCTGGGGTGTAGAGGTCCAGGCAGACTCAAGGGGTATCAGAGACTGCGTTGTGTGTCTGGGAAAGGATCCCACCACCTTCCTGCAAGCCTCACTGACGCAGAATCCCCCATGGGAGCCCCACAAGCTCCACTCTCCTGATTCCTGGCAGTCCCACCCTGCTGAGTTGGGCTTTCAAGGAGGTCTGGGCAGAAGCCGGGACAGACTGAGTTGTGTGGCCCTAGGGCAGGGCTATTTTTCCCTCGCATGCCTGACTGGCACCACTGTTCCCCGGCAGGTCTCTCCCTTCACATGGCTGTGTCTTGATCTGTTTGGGCCTGATAAACTCTACCAGCCTCACCCCGATGACTCCCTGAGGCCCTGCCCACAACAGAGGTCTCCAAGCACCTGATGAGTGGCAGCTAGCCTTGGTGTACCAGGGACTTTTGCTGAGTGGCCTCAGACCCAGCTCTGGCCCCGAGTTTGAGTCTGTATCAGTCGGGTGAACACCACTCACCTCTGCCTGGTGACTCACTGAGAATCTGTCTCATGCAACTCGCATGCTACCAGAGGTTCCTTCAGTGACTGAGCCTAACAGGTAGTTGGCAGGTGGAGGCAGGCACAGGCAGATCTTGGGGTGCCTTGGAGCATTTGCGGACTTGCCCCCGGGCTGGGTGCTGGTGGAAGCCAGCCTTGGTGAACAATTTTGCCCTTCCCACACACAACAAACTGGATTGCTTTGTAGCTCCAGGGGCCAGTCACAGGCAACATCTGACATTGACCTACACTGGAGTCCCTCCCAAGAGGCCCCAGAACCAACAGACCCAGTGGCGGGCTTTGACAGCATCACAGCACAACCCAATTAGCTCCTCAAGCAGCACATCCAAAGAGAGACCTTGGCAGGCACCAGACCCAGCGGAGGCAAATTCTGTTTTTGCTTCATACACAGAAGCTCATACACTGTGGTTGGGATCAACCCTCACAATCAGCCAGCCTGAGGATCAAATCCACACACAGACAGGCCAACAGCAATCAAGTCTCAGCTACAACAGGAGGACTCCCATAACCCCCACACAAGGGACACTCTTTAAGCACCCAGCCTAGGTGATCAGAGTCCAACAGAACACCTACTATATAAGGACACTCTACCAAGACTGGGAGACATAGAAGATCTACCTAACACACAGAAACGAACACAGAGAGGCAGCCAAAATGGGGAGACAAAGAAACATGCCCCAAATGAAAAAACAGGAGACCTCTCCAGGAAAAAAAAAACAAAACTAAACTAAACTAAATGAAATGGAGGCAAACAATTTGCCAGTTACGGAGTTCAAAACAATGGTCATAAGGATGCTCAAGGAACTTAATGAGAACTTGAACAGCATAAAAAACGACACAGAAATCATAAAAAAGAATCAGTCTGAAATGAAGAATGCAAGAAGAAATCAAGAACAGATTAGATGAAGCTGAGGATCAAATTCATGGTATGGAATGCAAGGTAGCAGAAAACATCCAGACAGAGCAGCAAAACAAAAAAAGAATTTTTAAAAAAATGAAGATATGCTTCATGTTGGGACAACATGAAGCATAAAAACATCTGCATTATAGGGGTACCAGAAGGTGAAGACAACGAACAAGGGATTGAGAACCTATTTGAAGACATAATGACCAAAAACGTCCCTAATCTTGTGAGGGAAAAAGTTGCACAAGTCCAGGAAGCTCAGAGAGTCCCATATGAGTTGGACCCGAAGAGGCCAGCACTGAGACACATCATAATTGAAATGACAAGGCTTAAAGACAAAGAGAGAACCCTAAAAGCCACAAGAGAAAAGCAGGTAGTTACATACGAGGGATTACCAATTAGACGGTCATCTAATTTCTCAACAGAAACATTTTAGGCCAGAAGGGAGTGCCATGAAGTATTCAAGGTGATGAAAAACAAGGACCTACAACCAGGCTACTTTACCCAGCAAAACTATCATTTAAAATTGAAGGAGAAATAAGGAGCTTCCCAGACAAGAAAAAGCTAAAGGAGTTTAACACCAAACCAGTACTGCAACAAATGTCAAAGGACTTGCTTTAAGAAGAAAAAGAAAAAGAAATAAAAACAAACAAACAAACAGGGGAAAATAGTCTAAGAATAAAATGGCACTAAATGTGTATCTATCAATAATCACCTTAAATGTAAATAATGGCTTAAGTGCTCCAACCAAGAGACATGGGGCAGCTGAATGGATATGAAAACAAGACCCATATATATGCTGCCTCCAAAAGACCCACCTCAGACTGAAAGATACACACAAGCTAAAGGTAAAGAGATGGAAAAAGATTTTTCATGCAAATGAAAAGGGACAAAAGGCTGGGGTGGAAGAAGTACTTACATCTGACTAAATAGACTTTAAAACCAAGGCTACAGTAAGAGACAAAGGAGGACACTACATAATGATAAAGGGAACAATCCAACAAGAGGATATATCCCTAGCAAACATTTACTCATCCAACATAGAACCTAAATATGTGAAGCAAATCTTGATGGACACAAAGGGAGATCAACAGAAACACAGTCATAGTTGGGGATTTTAACAAACCATTGATTTCAGTGGCTGGACCTTCCAGACAGAAAATCAACAAGGAGACAACAGCCTCAAACCACACTAGATCAAATGGAGTTAATTGATCTCTTTAGAGCATTTCATCCCAAAGCAGCAGAATATATGGTTTTCAAGTGCACATGAAATGTTTTCTAGGATAGACCACATGTTAGGACACAAAACAAGTCTAAATACATTAAAATCATCTCAAGCATCTTCTCTGACCACAATGCTAAGAAACTAAGAATCAATCATAAGAAGAACACAGAAAAACATGCAAAGACAGGGCTGCTAAATACCATGTTATTAAACAATGGGTGGGCCAACAATGAGATCAAGGAAGAAGTCAAACTACACCTTGAGACAAATGAAAATGAGGACATGACACAAGGAAGGCAATCCTGAGAGGGAAATTCATAGCATTACATGTCTACTTCAAAAAAACAGGAAAAATCTCAAATAAACAATCTAACATCACAATGAAAGGAACTTGAAAAAGAAAAACAAAGCCCAAAATGAGTAGAGGGAAGGAAATAATAAAGATCAAAGCAGAAATAAATGAAAAATAATACAAAGGATCAATGAATCCAAGAGCTGGTTCTTTAAAAAAATTAACAAGGTTGATAAATCTTTAACCAGACTCATTGAGAGAAAAAAAGAGATGACTCAAATAAAACCAGAAATAAAAGAGAAGTAACAGCTGACATTACAGAAATACAAAGGATTGTAAGAAAATACTATGAACAACTATGTACCAACAAATTGGACAGTCTGGAAGAAATGGAAGAAATAAATTCCTAGAAACATACAATCTCCAAAACTGAATCAAGAAGAAACAGAAATCTGAACAGACCAATTACAACTAATGAAATCCAAGCAATAATCAAAAATCTTCCAACAACAAAAAAAAAAGCCCTGGACCAGATGGCTTCGCCAGTGAATTTCACTAAAATATTTAAAGAAGAATTAACACCTATCTTTCTCAAACTATTCCAAAAAATTCAAGAGAAGGGAAAACTCCCAAGCTCGTTTTATGATACCAGCATTATCCTAATTCCAAAACCAGATAAAGACACAACAAAGAAAGAAAATTGTAAGCCGGTATCCTTGATGAACATAGGTACAAAATCCTCAACAAAATATTAGCAAACTGAATTCATTTACATCTTAAAAATATTATACACCACGATCAAGTGGGTTTATTTCTAGGTTGCAAGTTTAGTACAATATCTGCAAATCAAATAATGTGATAAACCGCAGAAACAAAATGAGGGATAAAAATTATGATCATATCAACAGATGCAGAAAAAGCATTTGACACAATCCAGCACCTGTACATGACAAAAACTCTCAGCAAAGAGGGAACATATCTCAACATAATAAAGGCCATATATAACAAACCCACAGCTCACATCAGACTCAATGGGGGAGAAAACTGAGAGCTTTTCCCTTAAGGTCAGTAACAAGACAGGGATGTCCACTCTACCACTCTTATTCAACATAGTGATGGAATCAGACAAGAAGAAGAAATAAAAGGCATACAAATTGGAAAGGAAGAAGTAAAATGTCATTATTTGCAGATGACATAATACTGTATATAAAAAAACCCTAAAGATTCCACAAAAAAACTAGAATTGATCAATAAATTCAGTAAAGTAGCAGGAAATGAAATAAATATCCAGAAAGTAGTTGCATTTTTATACTAATAATGAACTATCAGAAAGAGAAACTAAGAAAACAATCCCATTTACAATTGCATCAAAAACTTAAATACCTAGGAATAAATTTAACCAAGGAGGTAAGCAACCTGTACTTGGTAAATTGGAAGACACTGAAGAAAGAAAATTGAAGATACAAATAAGTGGAAGCATATATCATGTTCATACATAAGAAAAATTAACATTGTTAAAATGTCCATACTCCCCAAAGCAATCTATAGATTCAACACATTTCCTATCAAAATACCAATGGCATATTTCACAAAACTAGAATAAGTATTGCAAAATTTTGTATGGAACCATGAAAGACCTTGCACAGCCCCAGCAATCTTGAGAAAGAAGAATATATTTGAAGGCATCACACTACGTGATATTGAACTATATTTTGAGGCCATAGTAATCAGGACAGCATGGTATTGGCATAAAAACAGACATAGATCAATGGAACAGAATAGAGAGCCCAGAAATAAACCCACACCTATACGGTCAATTAATATTTGACAAAGCAGGCAAGACATACGATGGGGTAAAGACAGTCTATTCAATAAGTGGTGTTGGGAAAATTGGATAATGTAATAAAAAAAAATGAAACTAGACCACTTTCTTACACCATACACTAGAATAAATTCAAAGTGGATTAAAGACTTAAATGTAAGACTTGAAATAATAAGACTCCTAGAAAAAAACATAGGCAGTAAAATCTGATATTTCTCTTGGCAGTATTTTTTCTGCTATATCTCCTTGGGCAAGGGAAACAAAAGAAAAAATAAATGAGACTACATTAAACTAAAAAGTTTTTGCACAGCAAAGGAAACCATCAAAAAATGAAAAAGCCCCACACAGAACGGGCAAAGATATTTGCTAATGATGCATTTGATAAAAGGTTAATATCCAAAATGTGTAAAGAACTCACTCAACACCAATAAAACCCAAAGCAATCCAACTGAAAAATGGGCGAAGGACCTGAATAGACACTTCTCCAAAGAGGGCATACAGATGGCCAATAGACATGAAAAGATGCTCAATGTCACTAATCATCACAGAAATTCAAATTAAAACCACAATGAAATATCACCTCACACCTGTCAGAGTGGTTATCATCAATAAATCAATAAACAGCAAGTGTTGGTGAGGATGTGGAGAAAAGAGAACCCTCATACATTGTTGGTGGGAATGCAGACTTGTGCAGCCACTGTGGGAAGTGGTATGGAGTTACCTCATCAAGTTAAAAATGGAGCTGCCTTATTACCCAGTGATTCCAATTCTGTATGTGTATATATATATGAAGAAACCCAAAACACTAATTCCAAAGAATATCTGCATCCCTATATTCATTGCAGCATTATTTACAATAGCCTAGATATGGAAGCAACCCAAGTGACTATCAATAGACAAGTAGATAAAAAAAGTGGTGGCACATATATACAATGAAATATTACTCAGCCATAAAAAATAAAATTTTACCATTTGTTACAGCATGGATGGATCTAGAGGGTATTGTGCTAATTGAAACAAGTCAGTCAGAGACAGACAAATACTATATGATTTCACTTATATGCAGAATCTAAAGAACAATATAAACAAAAGAGACACAAACTCATAGATACGTAGAACAGACTGATGGTTGCCAGAGGGCGGGGGCTTGGGGAGCTGAGTGAGAAAGGTGAAGGGGTCGAGCAGTACAGATTGGCAGTGACAAAACAGTCATGGGAGGTAAAGTACAGCACAGGGAATACAGTCGGTAACACTGTAATAACTATGTGTGGTGCCAGGTGGGTACTGGAAATATCAGGGGGTACACTCTGTAAAGTATATGATTGCCTAACCACTGTGCTGCACACCTGCAACTAACACAAAATATTGGATGTAGAGGACTTCCGGCAAGATGGCGGCGTAGGTGGACACACCGTACCTCCACACACAACCAAACGAGGAAAAAACAGCAATTTAATTAAACAAAAACAGCCAGATCCGACAGAAAATCAAACTAAAAGGAAGTCCGACAACCAAGGAGTTAAAGAAGACACTTACATCCAGTCTGGTAAGCGGGGCGGAGCCGGGCGGAGCCGGGCGGAGAGAGCGCGCGCGGCCACTCCGCAGTGAGCCGGGTGGTGAGCGCACGGCAAGACTGCGGTTTGTGGAGTGGGACTGGCAGCGCTGCAGCACGCCGAGACGGGGGTGCCTGACCAAAACGCGGCCAGCGCCCAGCCCACTCGGACCCAGCGGGGCCGAGACTGGTGGACTGGGCAGGTCCTAATTCACGTGCAGACAAACCAAGAGAAAAAGCAGGGCGCAACCCATCAAAGCGGGGAAATAAAACCTCAAACCACCGACTGAAAACACCTGTGGGAGGTGAGACGGCGGGAGGAACTCCCCGCCCCACGGGAGTTCGCTGGGGAGACCCACGGGGGCTTGGAACTGTGCGGGCTGTCCACCAACCCTGGAGTGACCCTGGAGCCAGCGCAGAGGGGCTCAACTTGCTTTTGGGAAGTGGTGTGGGTGCAGAGAGAGGAGCAGGCGCCATTGTGATCTCGGGTCCCGCCCCCACAGGTGCGTCACAACACAGCGATGAGGGTTACCCTGTCCCCACAGACAGCGTCACAAAATAGCGACGTGAGTTGACCCGACTGAGTGAACATCTAAGGCTCCGCCCCTTAAAGTAACAGGCGCACCAGGGGGAAAATGGCCCAAATGAAAAAACAGATCAAAGCTCCAGAACTAACCGACCAAGAGATAGCCAACCTATCAGATGCACAATTTAAAACAGTGGTAATCAGGTTGGCCACAGAATTCGATGAGAAATTATTGCAATTACTTGAACAAATGAGGCAATTACTTGAACAAATGAGGAGAGATCTTCAGGGAACCAATAGGGATAAGAAGGAAACTGGGACTCAAATCAACAGAGTGGACCAGCAGAAAG
>PVJI01033317.1:0-11374 GCA_004026765.1 Micronycteris hirsuta
CCAGATGTTTGGAATATATCAGTGCACAAAACAGAGCAAGATTCCTCTGAGGAGCTTGCATTAAAGTAGAGTGAGATAAATATCACACAACAAACATAATAAATAATTAGAAAATATAATGAAAGCTTATGGGGGAGAAAAGGCAAGAGAACAGGGTAAATGGTATCGGTAAATTGGTGGGAAAAACTTTTAAATCTGGGAGATCTCATTGCAAAGGTAAATCTTACTTGATAAAGACCTGAAATAGATGAAACAGATGCTGATATGGGTGTGCTCTTGGCAGAGACGGCAGTCAGTGCAAAGGCCCTGGAGTATAATCATGCCTTATATGCCAAGTTCAAGGTCAGTATGACTATAGCAGAGTGAGCAAGGGGGAGAATAGTAGAGGAAGAGATCAGAGGACTAAAGTGTGTCGGGGGAGGAGGGTAGCAAGATGATCATGTCGGTTTCTTTAGGTAACAGGAAAAATGACATTTTAGTCAAGTGAAATGGAAAGCCAATGTTAATAAAGGATTTTAAGCAGAGAAATGACAAGACCTGACTTTCATTTTAAAAGATTTACTGTGGTTTATCTGAGACCAATATCAAAGCAGGGAGACCAATTAAGTGGCTATTGTAATAATACAGCTGAGAGATGAGTATGGCTTGGCGCACACTAGTACCAGTGTGAAGCTATTTAGACTGTAGATAAGCAATTTCGATAATAGATATATTTGCAAAGTAGAATCAAGATTTCCTAATAGATTATAGTTGGAGTGTGAGAAAAGGGAGGGAACGAGGACAACTTCAAGGGTTTTGGCTTGGCTACTGGAAGGCTGCTGGTGCCATTTAACTAAGACGGGAAAGACTGTAGGCAGAACAATATTAGATGTTCAACGAGATATGAGTAAACAACTGGATATATAATTCTGAAATTTGGATGTGGGATCTGAGCTGGAGCATAATTATGGTATTAAACCACAGTGGCCAACAGCACCCCGACTCTCCAACTGCAAAGTAGTTAAATGGTATTATGGCGGCTCGGTGTCCACGCTAACTTCTGTAAAATCATCAAGATTAATTTGATAAGGAGAGATAGATACCTGGCAAAACTGCTTTCGACACCTTCTGCTTGTAGTCTAAACTTTTGTTAAATAGAAAAATCCACTTCTTACACTGACTCCCATTTCCAAACTTGGGTATTTTCCCCAAAGCAGTGGGTATCAAAAAGTAAAACATGATAGAAAGATACTTCCCCCAAAATGAAAGAGATCGATCCCGTAAGACTAATTTGGGTGAGAAACAGCAACCCATTTCTCTCTCACAGGCGTTCTTGAGCAATGGTCAGAAGTTTGCTCAGAAACTTACACGCCGGTCTCTCATATCCACAGATGCCAGACACTCCTGTAAGGCCATATATGTGCTAACAAATATGTACTTGGAAACAATGCCTTAAATGCTAGTTTGTTGCAACTGAATCAGTTTACCAAAAGTAAAACATCACTGTCTTTCACAATTATGGAAATAAAAAGTTAGAGATGTATTTTTCCAGTAGTGGTGTTCTAAGATATACATGTTCACCTTACCAGCTCAAAGGCATTGCTGTCATTATATTTAAGCCAATGTACAGCTCTAATAATGTGTAAGTACCTTTGGTCTCACAGAATTGCACAAACCCACAGACACCTGTATAAACTTCTCATTGCCAAAAATCCAGTTATTTCTCTACAGCACCGGAGGTTTGGAATCAAAGGAGTTTTTAAATAATTAAGAGTTACAGAAAATGTTTCTAAATAACACACAACAGACCAACAAACCTTTACTGTCATAGATGGCAAAATAAAACCCAGGAAACTGCTGTTGGTTATTCACAAACTAACGCAAAGCATCAAATGCTGGATTTGGGAATATGCGAAGGCTATTATTTGCCCTGAAACTAACCTAATATTTTAAGAGAAGCACCCTGAAAAATCTTCTTAGATGCATGCTCCACCCAAGAGCTATGAAATGTCTTTACATTTTAGTTTCATCCTCTGGAAATAAGAATAACATTTTTTCTGAAAGCTGGTAGTAAAAACCAAAATTATGTTAAAGCACTTGGTAAAAAGTATTTATCTAAAATGCTGCACAACTCCAATGTAAGAATTATTTTATTAATTATAATAAAAATCTTATTTCCAAATATTAATTCTAATATTCAGAAGAAATATTCAGCTGAATTCCTTTATCAAGAAATCGTGATCAATGTCCCATCAATAACTCCATTAAATGTATGTAACACAGTGGAACTCGATACATATGTATACATTGAAGTTGTTCCTTTCAACTTCAATGTATTATACATCTAAGATGTAAGAGCTGTTTCATGACCAACTTATTGGCCCTCAACCACCTGATTTTCCATAGCATATATTTATAGAGGACAAGGTACAAGAATTTCAAAATATATAACCTTACTGAGCTAACTTGGGTGCTGACAGGAAAACCTAAGACTATAATTATTCCAACAATAGCATCAGGTTACAAACTCCCTCACCATGTGGGGTCAAAAGCTTTCTCTAGAAAGGCAAAGGTTTGTCAGTGAACACTGGGCGACACAGCTCATAAAAAATTCATTAGATTGCCCTTCTCTTCCTGTAGTAAGACGGATGTAAAATCAGGAATTTTCCCAATAGATTCTTCTCACTGAATTTAGAAAACAAACTTGGAAACACACACACACACACACACGCACACACACACACACACACGCTGTGTTGAGTTTGTGGAGTGTGATGCATTGTACGTAGAGCATGTCACCCACCTCTGATCAAAGGTGCCACGCATTCAATGGCAGCCTCTTTTAATGCTAAGGACCGACACAGGCAAGTGCTAGGAACCTCCAGTGCTGCCAGAGTTATGGGAAATGCGGGTGGAATGCCGAGTATGTAAGATAGAGAACAGGCCTATAATTATTCACAAAACTTCAGGAAATAAACATTCACTTTCGAAAAATTGTTTTCAGCTGCGCTAAAGCCAAGTGACAGGCAAATTACAGTTCAGGGAAGAAAAAGTTTCCATTTTCTAATTTGACGCATTTCGTTGCATCGTACTACATTATCCAGCGTCAGGGCTGCCACATCCCGTCATGCCCCAAACCACAGGCTGAAAGCTCCGCGCAGCTCAAAGGGCTGTTTGTCCAATCACACAGTGCGCTAAGTGTGCTGTGAGAAAAGCGTTTGGGGACCTGGGGCCATTCTTTTGGTTAACATTCCTAGGATTTCCACAAGTGCTTTTGGCTGTACATGCTGTGGCTGCTCCTTCAGCATCTCTGTGCCAAGCTGTGCTGTTTATGGAAACTCTGCCGGCCTTGCCTAGGAACAGCCTCAAAGTCACATTCTCCCATGGCTTCGCGGGAAAGGAGGTTGGGGAGGCAGAAAGAAGAAATGGTGGGATCAAAACCAGCAAGTCTTGGGTGCTCACAAGCTGACCGCTAGCTGTCAGGAAAATAAATAAGGGGCTGATATCTGACCGTATAAGAGAGAAGAAAGGAAATTAAGTTTTTATTAAAAGAGATAACAGCAATGCTATCAGCCAGACAGTTTCCTATTGCCTGCTGAGTCTAGCGATGAGGACTCCCAGTTCTGTAAATGATAGGCTGTCAGAAATGGCCTATATAGAAGCACAGTAAGAGGTCCAAGAAGCTTTGTTTTACTGTGGCTCTTACCCTCATAAAACATTTAAGATGTTCTAACCAATTAGAGATGAGAAAATGAAAAATCCTATACATGTTGCTTGATCTGAGGCCTTGAACTAGATTTTTTTACATTAAAGCATAGACTGTGACCAATTAGAAGTGTATATTCAGGAGAAAAATATTTAGTAACAGCTGTTTTACATGCAAAAGAATGAAGCCAAAAGTTCTGGCTGAAATTAATGTTTATTACAAGAAATTCAAAGTAATATTCCCTGACTCCTGCTCATTAAAATCTTATGTTACTGTTTATTATGACTTTGAGCAACTTAAAAAACAAATCAAAAATTAAACATTAACTTGAAGTGTTAAAAAAGAACTGATGATCCCTCCTTTTAGATTAATCCACTGCCTGTCAAAGTTCACTAACGCTCAATTGTTAAAATTATCACCCCAAATGATACCTATGCCTTGAAAACCTTTTATCTTTTTGAAAAATTGTGAAGGCTCAAATACTTTAGGACAGAACAAAACAGGAGGAACTAAAGGACAGGACTTGATCCAAATGAGGTAGACATCTTTATTACCACAAATGAAAGTTGGCGTGGGTACCTGTTTCTTTTAATACACTGAATTGGGAAAAACCAAGAGTTCTCAAATAATGTCTCTTCATACTTCCCAGTTTTAGTATGATGAGTTCTGGGTTGCATTGAAAATGGATTTTTTTTTCCAAATACGTTTTCAAATTCAGATACTATGAGCAGTGTTTGGCTGATTGCGTGATTTGTGGTGGCGAACCCTTCAGTACTCCTGAAGTGGAAAGACTGGCAGACTTCACTGCAGCCAGGTTTCAAGTACAGACACTCCAGTTTTCAATGCAATGGGTTATTTTGGTATGGAAAGGGCTGAAGTTGAGTGAGGAATAAAAAAATAATTGTCTGAGGCATGAGAGCTGTGTAGAGTTTCTCTGGATTTTAAATAAAGTTATTTTTACAGGACCAAAAAACTATACTATATGTTCTGTCAAAAGTCGTTTCTGATTTCTGAATTTATTTTTAATTTCTAAGGAAAAAATGCAACTGAAATCACATTTAAATTGCATTTAAAATCTTTGGGGAGGAACAAATCATGATAAAAACAAATTTAGTTACAGCAGGTATATTCTTTTTTGAAATAATGTGTTTAAAATCAAGACTGTTCTGAATGTATATAGCTCATTTAATATATTCAACAGGAAACCTATGGCCATAATTATGAAAATCTCTTGGTAAAGATATGAATCAAGGAAACATAAGACATTTAAGTAAGTCTCAACAAGGATTCTGTTAAGATGACTCTAAGTTCACACTTAAACACATGACCTCTTTTCTAAAAACAGAGCAAGGGCAAATAAAAATCAATTAGAAATAACTAAGCTCAAAAATCAAGGTAAACAAACATCCTTACATCCTGGAAGTGGAAGAGAAATGCAAAACCATGGTGGAATTAAAACTCAGTGCTTTCTGGGATCTTGGGTAGGCTAACACAAGAAATCCTTCGGCCAAGGTTTACAGGGTCTGAAATCCAGGACTTGAACTAAAAGTTTCTTCAAACCCATCATGAAAAGAGGCCAAAAAAATGTGCTGTTGACAACCAAGAAAATCAACAATTAAAATGCTGACTTATTCAAATAAAATTAATTTTAGGGAACATTTTGACAGAATTTAAATGAGGATACTTATAATGTTCAGTTTATCCTTTTCAACATGGTAGACAAATGAAAAAGCGGTTATGTAAAAAGCTTAATAGAAACCATGGGGATAAAAAACTTAAAACTCTCAATAAATTGTATAAATGCTGAAATAGCCACAAAGGTAGAAGTAGTGAAATTTTAAGAACTGGCGAATGCACTCGGAACGCATCACAGAGAAATGGATCAGGTGAGGGGCAGTTAAGAATCAGAGGACGATCTGAGAGGCACTCAGCAAGTCCAAACTGATTTCCAAATAAAAGAAGGGGAGGGAACTGAAGACAAACAATATTTGAAGACAAGCCGCTGACACAGTCAATAATTGAAGAAATTCATGAATTTTCATACCATAGGTGCATTCTGAATGCAAAAAAAAAAAGATAAAAATAAATTCCACATGTAGACAGGTACTACAAAATTGAGAACATTAAAAAAAAAAGAGAGAGAAATTTTAAACTGCTAAAGAGAAAAGAATGTTCATCTACTAGGAATGACCCTTAAACTGGGGATATTTTTATGGAGCAGCAACCAAGGAGAGGAAAGAATTGAATAATATTCAATATTTTCAAAGTGCTGAGGAAACAGAAAGGGTAACCCAACATTTTATACGCAGATAAGCCATGGCCTAACTGCAGCAGCAGCAACAATAACAATGGAAAACAGACACACAAAAGCAACAGAGGTTCATTAAAAGACTAAAAAAATAGATTTTAGAGAGAAGAAAAATAAAGTAGAAAATTATTGGATGAAAATTATTACACAGAAATTAATTAAAAATTGTATTCGTAAATGTAATTAATTATTCACAGTTAAAATAACTATTGGAAAATGTAAAATAAGCTCTAAAATATAAAACTAAATTCTACTCAATATTAAAAGGTAAATTAGGAAATTTATCCATACAGAATCTAACTGTCTTTGGTAAAATTCCCAAGTACTCATATTTATGGACGCTATGCTTCAAGCACTCCACGTTCACATCCCCTCAGCTGCTTTGCACTTGCCTTTCTCCTTGTCTGGAAATGTATCCCCTTAACTCTTCTCATGGCTTTTGTCTCCCACCTTCATTCAAGTCTCTGTTTAAATACTGCCTTTTCAGAAGTTAGAGGTCAGAGAGAAGGTGACAATTCTCTTTGAAATAGCCTCTCTTCTATTTGTCACCACGTGATAGTATATGGTGATCGACTGATTGATTGATTGATAATCTCTCCCCTTTGGATTAAGTATCATAACAGACATTCAGCTCATGCTTAATGAGTGAATGAATAAATGAAAGAAGAAATCTAAAATAATGGTAATATTGACTTTTACAACCAACTATTTTCTGAAGTATTTATTACAATAGTAATGTAGGCTAACAGAGTATTGGAAAAGCCTTTGTAAATGTTATTTTGAGTACTGTGATATTGCCAAATATCTGGAAAAGCAAAGCACCATGTTACATAGCAAAGTCAAGCTATATTCCTATATTACCTCATTTTGTCCTCATCAAAGTGTAACCAATGAAGAAATCGAAATCAGGAAGATAGTACTAGTTGACTTAGCTAGTGGGGAATAAAATCAACATGTTTGACTCTAGATTCAATGCTTTTTCTACCATACTAATCTTTGTACTCAAATGCCTCCCAAGTACCTGTTTTGTGAGATGTATTTTGCTTAACTACTGTCTATGCTTAATTCGACATCATTGCCACCTCCTTTCAAGTTTTCTGCATCACAGAGGAGAAATTGGGAACTTTATTTACCAAAGATTCCCTTCCCTCCATGATTCCAAGTTTGAGTTTTCCAGTGAGTCACTTTCACCTAGAGATGAGGGGTGGCAGGGAAAAATGGGCATTACTCTCCTGAAACTCTAGAAGCCAGACATGTGGATAACAGGAGAGTCACCGCAGGTCTCCAGGGAGCTCTCCATAACATCACTCTGAGATCATCTTCTGACCTTTGCTTCCCCAGCTCTGTCAGTGCAAGCCTCCAATTGGAATGTCAAGACCTTTTATACCTGGAGTACATAGAGTTGGTTCTGTTTTCCTGACCGAACCCTGAATACTGGAACTTTGTATATCATATTTTATCACAACCTCCCTAAGCCTTTTAACAAATGAGAAAGCTGAAGCATAAAGAGTTAGTTGCTCTTGATCACAATAAATGACCAGCAATTGATCCCTCAAGAGAATGCTGATTCTGATTAAATGGGAGGAATGTTTAAGATCAAATGCTGAGGGTATTTGGCTCAGTGAGAAACAAGGTCTACTCTCCTCGCAACATCATTGACAATGCCCGGGTACAGAAGCAGCAACTGGTAAATGTATTTTTCTGGTCCTGTGTTAAAATACCAAAAGAATAATAAAATGACAACTCTGGTCTGGCTCTCAGTGGCCCAGGTCGGCACTCTAGAAAGTAATACTTTCATTGGGCAATTGTTTAGCACTCTGCACAAATCAGAATTAAAGATGTAGTCTCATGTGTTATATATTATAAATTAGCTATATCATTATGTTTTATTTTCAAAGTTTTAAAGATCCCCAATCATTTTTTATTGCCCATTCAATTACTATAAACCCTTACTGGGTAAATAACCTGCCTTCTAAAAGGTTTTTGTATTAACATATCATTTTCTGGGCATACTCAGACAAAACACCAGCTTTTACGTAAAGCCCCTGGTCACTCAGGCAAATGTATCATTTATCCATGGTGCTGCGTAACCTCGCAGAGAAGCCAGCTTTATATGTAAGACCAATAATAACTGTAATGTACTCTGCTCTGTACATGCAATATTTAGGAAAGACTAAAAGACAGTCTAAGAATAGTGTTGCTATTAGCCAGCACCTTTATTCTTGTTTTACAAGCAACATGCAATTTAATTTGGATGTAACTCTCTATTCTGTAATGTGTAGTTCGTTCAGAATGCCAATGTGAGGGAAATGGCAAGTCAGGAGAGCCTAGCAACCATATATTTTAAACACTGGGCAGGCATTCATAGATCTACCATGTGCCCGATCTTTGTTTTTGGTCCATCAGGCCACAATTTATGTCAAATCATTTATCTTATTTTTATTTCAAGACTACAGTGGATATGCTGTGTGGTTTAGCAGTTAGAGAACATGATTAATAGGTCTCCTTAGTTTCTGATAAATGGTTGGGAATATAAAAAATGAAACAAAACAACCAACAAGCATAGATTGTATAACTAGTGATCCAGAAGTAGAACTGTAGTCATTCACGGATTTCTGGGAAAGAAGGCAAGAATTTGATGAGAATATATCTGTATTTTCCCACTTGGGGATTCTTATTTACAAGTCAATTTATATTCTGAATGTATTTTCTGATAATGTAGTAGATCAGTACAGTATTTTAAACAGACTATGTCTTAGGGAGTTTTTTAACTGCATTTTCTGTGTCTAATTTGAGGCTAATGTGTGCTTTGGTTCAGCTAGGGTACAGGCTCTAGTATTAACTATTTCCACTGCACAAGCAGAATGTTTGGACCACAATTTGTCAGGGATTATGATCTGCTTATGTCCATTCAGGCGGCCACTGAACTGCCTGCGATTTGCACCATTAATCAGGTTGCCTACTTGGTTGGTAAGGGAACTGAAAACATCAGCTCAGTTATTTTTTCCAGTCTGGTGTTTTTCATGTTTTCCACTTTATTATGTTGGTTACTTAATATCTTTGTTTTGTATTCACTTTTCAACTCAAAATACAAAAATATATCGGTGTGTTAATGTTATTGTAGTTTTGGGTTTGCATAAAAACCAGGCAATGGCTTTTAACCTGATCTTGATAAGCAGATCACTAAAATTTTCACAGTGACAGATGTAGATGGTCTCCAAAAAATTGGTTTAGCTCAGTCACATGGGATGTAATGAAACAGAATCATTTTTCTATTTACCAACCAAAATTATATCCATGTACTTCCACTATCATTGTCTACCTTATACTTAGCGGAAACGTTAAGCAAATATTCATGATCAGTATAATGTTCTTGAGGCCTTTGGCTCTGTCTTCAGAATTAACATTAAGGAAAAAGCTGAGCAACTACCAAATGGATTTCATCCACAAAAACAAATACCTAGAAAAATCGGCTAAAGCAAAATCTTGTCCTCAATTTTAAAAATCCTTTCTTCAATCCTCTTCAACCTCTTTTTAAAAGTAGAAATTATTCCAATAAATATTTAATAGGCACTTAATTTGTTACAGGCCTGTGGATATTCAAAGGATAAAAACACCCTCAAGACTTTCTAGAAATGGAGGTTGACAGTGGGTTCAATCCCACACTGCCTCTCCAATGCCATCACTTCTCATATCTCAATCTGGTACCCCAAAATATCAGGAGAAAAACAAATTGTAACTTTGAAAGGGTGGTGCACCTATAAAAATGCATGAAGCAAACTACATAAATTATGAAACATATTCATGATGTCTTCAATTACGTGTAAAAACTGTACATTTTCCAAATTGGAAAATATTTTCAGTTTATTACTACAACCTGAAGGAATATGGGTCACTATTCCATGAAGTTATAGGCACTGTACCCCACCCCAAGCTACTCTCCCTGTATATTCCAGTAAGACAGCCCAGATGCAGACAAGGACAGGGTATCACGGGTGCATACAGAGTAGCAACTGGGCAGCAACAAGTCCATCTGTGACTCATTGCTTCACCAGAATGTCCTCTTTAACAAAATCTGGCTCCTTTTTTTCCACGTAAGGAGACCAGAACTCTAAAAGGAGACAACGGCAAGAGATAAACGGTAGGCTTTTTTTTTTTTTAAACTAAATGTTTGCTCATCGTATATTCACTAATTGGACATAGGTTCAATAATATTTCTTAAGTGTCCATCACGTGCTAGCCCTGTGGCATTTGCCAAGAATCCCTTATGTGCCTGGTAATGCATCAGCAGTAGTGCTCTTTCTATGTCCTTAAGAAGAAAATAAAAATCCTAGGGAAAATATGAATCCATTCATTTCCCCTACTCACTGGTGATTCAAAATCTTATAACTTCTGTGTAGGAAAGCCACATACAAGTCTGTCTGAGGTGAGTTTCCCAAAACTTCCATGGAGCAATACCTTCCCATTAGGAAACTTACAAGTTACAGATATTAAACTAACTCCCTCTGGTTTATAAACCATTTTTAAAGAAATAAGAACACCCAAGCCTAAATCAAATCCTAGATGATGCCTAAAATAGAGGTATTTTTGGCAAAATGTATTTAGAAGAAATCACAGAGAAGATACTTTTTTATGATCACCTTTCTCTGCTTCTACAACGTTGAAAACTTAAAGGAGCAAAGACACCAGTGGAAAAAAAAGAAAAACTGTGAGTTATTTTGCTTAAATAAAAATGCAATTTTACCTGAAAGGACTCTTTTCTTTCAGTGTGAGGCAATAGTAATTTAATTTAGGAGGCTGTTAACTCCTGAAATAACATATATAAATCATATTAAAACCACCTTGGAAGTTGTAGTGAGCAATGAAATAGATTCCCAAGACCTATAAAGGAGCTCAGCTAAGTGACTTATCTAAAATATACACCACGTAGCAAAGAAGGGAAGCCAGCGTTAATTAAAAGCAAATATTCAGTTTCCTTTTCCTACTTTTCTGTATTTGTCTCATCACTCAACTATAGTATCCAAGTAATTTTCTGATTATTTCCATTAAGATTTCTTTTCTTTTCTTTTTCAGACAGAATTTGTCATGAATTAAAAGATGTTTAAAAAAAGCTTAGCTCCATTCAAAAATCAAACCAACTTCCTGTTTATCAAATATTTGATAAAAATTTTGCCTGTGTAAAGTCTTCAAAATAATATTTTTGTATTATTACATTACAACAACTAAAGTGTCCCAAATTAAAAATTTTTAATGCTTTGGGGCAACTATTCTCACATTTCATATAAAAGGAAATAGATTTAAGATTTAGAAATTAGTAGGTGCTTAGAACAATACAGGTAAGAAAGAATTATTTCCCATAAATCAAGGTCAAATACTATTGT
>PVJI01033318.1:0-11383 GCA_004026765.1 Micronycteris hirsuta
GTCTTCCCAAATATACTGTGGCATAGCTTTAAACTTGATTAAGTCTGTCTTGGACTCCCCCCTCCTCTCCCCGAGTAAATGGAAGAAAAGTTTGGCAGGCTCCATGCCGTGCCCTTGATTGATGTCCAGAACATCTGAAGGACTTTTGTGTCCTGCCTGCTCTCCATGAGTGCATAATGTGTGCATACTTAAAGAAGGTCAGCCCTGATCACATGTAATCTCAGCCTGAAAGCAGATCCGCGGTGACAGTCATATCCCATCAGAAAGAACACAAATCATCCTCTCCATGCTTGAGACAACTTGTGGGATATTTTCTCTCTCTTCTTGCCCCTTCCCACTCACGGGGACCTTGGCAGAGCCATGAAAGGCAGAGGGAAGGCGTGCTCAGAATGATGCGTCGCTCCTTGGAGGGAGGAAGGGATTGTTTGTTTGTGATGGTGTGATGGTCTTTCACTGCGCCCTGTGGGCTGTTAATGACCAGTAATGTGGAATGCTGCAAATTAGAGTGGGCTGGGGCGGCAGGGGGCAGCCTGGAAAAAGCGGGCTGACCTTGTGGTCTTTACAAACTCCGAAGTCAGGAAAAACATTTCTGTGCAGTTGAGTTCTGTTCGGTGTTTTCTCTGTAGTGGGGTAACTTTTTGCACGGACTGATGTATAGTGTATATGGAAGTGAATGGCTAAAATTCAGAGTAACGAAAGGAAATCTTCAGTGCCTTTCTGCATGCACTTTTCTATTTTGGGCACACCAAGTGTGCAAGTTTGAAAAATATTTTAGTGAAAAACTCAGTGGAGTGGTAGGGGCCTCCGAATCTACAGCTTTGAGTGGGAAGCAGGGAATAAATAGCTGTTGTTTTTAGGTGTCTGTGTATTTGAACAGCAGTTTAATTAAAAAGTAGATGTTTATTAGCAGGGATGTTCAAGTAATAAAAAAAAAATCACCTTATATTCATTAAGGATAATAAGGATATTGCTACATTTTCTTAGATAAAAAGGAAAATATTTTTTTATCCTGTCTCAAGGACTGTACCAGCTTCTTTTGAAATGTGATCAGCTGCAAGACGTGGTTGCAGTCAGTTCACACGATAGAAAATAAACTGTGTGAATACCTTCTGAAAAATGAAGGCATTGCTTCCCATGTCTGTAGGATCAAATCAAATCAAATGCTGAGACATAAGGCCCTGCCCAACTTCTTCCAGTCCACATGCGCAGCCCGAGCTCGCCGCAGTCGGGCATAGCCGTCTCTCAGACTCATATTCTCTGCAAACATTGCTCTTTTTTCCTGCTCATAAATGCCTGTACTATCTGTTCTCTTAGCGTAATATTTCTTACCCTCTCTCCACCCTGTGAACTGCTGCTTATCTTTGGAGACCTAGTTCAGATGGACTTCCCCACAAGGCCACTCCCCACCCCTGGCCGGTGAATCTCTGTTTATCCACTGTGCTTCCCGTGCTCCTTCCCTAGAGCAGGCAGTCGCTGGGCTGTGCTGCCATTGTTTCATTGCATGTCTTCACTCGTTCCAGGGCCAGTTCTGTCCTGAAGGCCAGTACTTTTTTTAATATACATAATGTTATTACAAATTATTTAAGTGTCTGTGTGGATGAACAGAAGTTTAATTAAAAAGCAGCTGTTGTTCCACATATAATATTAGCAGAAATATTCAAGTAATAAAGAAACCAGCATTCACCTCATTATTCAATGCTGTAAAAAAAAAACACCCAAATTTACAATTGATACTAATTCCGATGAGTTTGCCGTGTACCATATGCAAGTCAAGAAGTTAAAGAAACAAGTAAGTGGTTAGAAACATTTAACATGAAAGCCTTACCATCTAAATGCATGTAGTAGCTCATTAAAAAGCTACAATCTCCATTTTTAAAAAAAGTATTTTCTCTACAAAGAATCTCATCAGCCACACAGAAGTCTGTATGGTTTTCGTACTGAAGCTATGTTGAGCTGCACTTGAATTCACGCACTTAGCAAAACAATTGCCCCAGCACACACGTACACTCCACACACATCGTTACTTTGTAATTTCTCACATTCCATTCATGAGACAGTCCCCCAAATGCACTGTAAAACTGTATAAATACATGAAATCAGGAGATCTGTTTTTTTGGTGACAACAAGTCACAAATCAAATTGTTAAAAAGATAATATCATAATTTAAAACTTTCACATAGTTCTGTTTCAGTTACATGAATATTTAATGAATTAAGTAAAAATAACTTGAGTAAATAAATATTTGCCTTTGCAAGTATAATTGAAAAATTTAAAACCTTGATTTAACATCAGACATGCTATATTTTGCTGTGTCTAATAGTCACCATTTTGCCCAAATTTTTGAGGGAAAAATAAGGATGCATATTGTACATGGGTATGATGATTACAGAGCACGGGTACGATAATCCTGCATATAATGCACACAAAGCATGGGTGCGTATTATGCACGGGAGCGCATCATACATGGCAAAGCACAGTGCTTATACGTTGTATCCTTGTTTTAGCGTTCACATTGTGATAGGAACAACTTGGTAAATGTTACATTGAAGAACATTGTTGTTAACAAGGAGGCAGTTGCCTTTGTGTGTGTGTGTGTCAGAAGGCAGGAGAGTAGTGAGAATTGTCAGGCAATTGCTGACCATTTTCTGATGTCCTCTTCTCTGGGTTCCATCATCAGTTGTTTATGTTTATTTTCCTGCCTAATCTATATAAAATCTTAACAGTTGGGTAATGAATAAACCATAGAACAGAGTCTCAGTAGTTCGCCCAAGGTTACACAGGTAGCACAGACAGGCTCTCTGCTCCACAGCACACACCCCACAAACCTGGAATGAGTGGGTCTGTGCAGGAATTCGCAGTGACATGCAGTGATGGCACGTCCTATTCACGGTGGCAGTGCCCTCTGTGGTCCTTCTCTTCCTTGTTCTTCTCTCCTGTGTATTTTCAAATTGATACCTTTCAGATTCAGAGCTTTCTTTGAAGCCCCATTTGGTGTGTACTTTAAGATGAGTGTGCTGAATCATATGCAAATTAGGGTGGTTTGCTAAGCCAGATTTCTCAGCGATCTTCTAAGAGTTTTATTAGATCATTTCAGCCTCATTGTCTGGAACCTAATTATGCATTTTATAGAACATCTCCTTCTGTGTTGGCATCCCGTGTATGTTAAACCAGATAGAGAAAATGGAAGGAAGTAATAAGGATACATCTTGAATTTTGTAGCATCACCGATGAAAGAAAGAATTCTGTAGTAACAAGACGTTTGACTAAGGGGAACCCTCTCCTTACGCTTCTAATTTTCGCTTCTCCTCACGTAGTTGGAAGTTTAGATTCAGAGACTCATCCTCCATGCTGGAATCCCAAACCTTTTTTTAAATTTATCAATCCAGTTGCTCCAAAGCCTTTAGTTATTACATAATGTGTAGTCTAAACTTTGCAACCTGTGTTCAGAGTCCTGCACAGTCTGTGTTAATTCTGACTTCCTTTCTGACTGTTTACTAATAGGAACACTCTGCTCCGGTAACATTTTCTCTTTTCATGCTATTGTGCAAGGGGAATATTTAATCTCACTTCTAATTCTTGTTCTTCCCTTTCTATCTCCTCTATTGCTGTCTAAATAAATTCAATTAATATTTCAGCCCCCAGCTGTCCCATCAAAGTAGTATAATCCATCTCTTACTCTGATTTTCTGTCTTGAGGACACTTCATCTTAAAATATCTTACTTTTTTAAACTTAGTTCTCTCATATATATTATATATAATATAAATTGCTTTTTCTGTGGTATTATAAATTTCTTGAGTGCATGTACTTCAGGCAGTGCATAGTACAGAATCAGAAATGATTGCTGATATGAATTGTTTTGAACTGAATTAGGATTCCAGGGAGAGAGCAACTATTCTCTGTTCATGCTTTGAACCGTTTTTGGATGCCCATATTGGGGAAGCGCGAGCAGTGGGAGCTGTCCCACATTTCAGCCACGCACTCCTCATCCCAAAGCACAAGGCTGGGTTCCAAATTGGCAGCGGGACCATGTTGAGATGTGGCTCGGAGCCCAATATAGAAAGTTTGAACAAGAGATTCTATTGCTTGATTCTTGACTGCGTTTCCCACAAGTAACCTCTCTGCTCCTAATCGCTCTTACTCATATTAGTTATGCCTCCATCTCCCTTCTGAGTTTAAAGGGATGTGGGCCAATGATACTGAAAGACTGCCTCATGCGCCGCCCCCAGCTTCCATTTTCCTGACAAGTTGGTTGCATGGCCTCTGAGATATACAAAATGTGGAGTTTCCTAAGCACAGTATACTCCAGGATTTCTGTTGAATTCATCTCATGAAAGGGAGAGTTGTAGGTGTTTGTAAAGCCACAGACAGCAACTGCTGCGCTACCTTAAGCCAGAGAACAGACTGGAATGGCATGTCACAAGGTCATGTTGGGAGGTGCTGGTGCCTGTGTGGAGGGGTGGGGTGTCCCCTAAAAGTGAAGATGGCAGAGATTTTTTCCCAAGATAACAAAGCTTAAAATATCAAGCAAACACATCCGATGACGTCTGAGATGTAACCACTGCAGTGCGCCTGTGCTCTCACGCTCCTGAACCCTTAACGATGCCTCCCCTTTGTGTCCGTCTGTGGCCGTTGCTGTGTCTGCACAACTGGCAGTTCATTGATATTTCTTGCTATTCCGTTATTGTCAATTCTCAGAGTGAAAGGCAGCAAACAGCCTTTTAAAAGGTTTTTAGTGTTGAAAAAGATCCCTCAGAATATCATGGGAAATCAAATTTTATAAAATGTGCATTGTTTACATGGAGACATAATTACATTTAAAATATTTAAAAAACTGAATAACTTACAGTGGTTTTATTTACATAATAAGTGGTTAGGTTCACAGTAGTTCTTATTTTTTGTATAGGAAACTTCAAATTACAGTCATTTAAAATTAACTGATTAGTGAGTAGCTTAACTGAAATGTTTTAGCTGGAAATATTCATTAAGGAATGCCTTCTACACCCTTTTTCTTATCTGAGCACTTGATTCAAAGGCATTTGCTTCATTATTTAAATGGGATTACAGCATGAGAAAGCTACCATAACAAGACATTTGATGTGTTGCAGTATTTCTATCACGTCATCAAAAATAACATTGTATTTCTCCTCGTCTTTCTATGGTTCCCTAACAGTGAGCAGTTTTAGCCCAGGGAAGGCCTTGAACGCAGAAATAGAGAGAGCCTGTTTCATGACGGTGCAGCGTAGGTGTGTGCTGCTTTGGAATCCCTGCAGAGCTGCCGGGAGCGCTGGGGACGTGGGCTCGGCCGAGCCGAGGGAGGCACCTGCCTGTGCTGTGTGGCCCTGTGTGGGCAGCCGGGTCACGCTCTCTTTTTAAGAAAACAGTCCTGCTCCGGTCCTCACCGCCCTTTGTTGCCCTCCCCACGAGGTGATCAGTTGAAGTCTCTGTGGTGACAGCACCAGTTTGTAACAGGCTTGTCTTCCCCGGTCCTGTCTCAGGCTTGCTGGCAGGCTGGCCTGAAGCTCTGACAAGAGTGGCAGCACGGCCGTCTTGGGGAAAGAAGGAGAGGCAAGAAACAGGAGGCTTCCGCTGGAAGGTCACTCTCACTGCTGTCCTGCTGTAATGAGTTGACCGGAAGGACTAGGCTGGCAGCTTCACGTTTCCTTGCTCGTTCTCCTGTCTGTGCACATGCGGGGTAAGAGGATCAGTGCCCCACCGGACGGTGTCGACACAGGCTCCGTCAGTGTCTGGTTTTGTCGTTTTTATCACACAATGGAAAGTGCAGGGCAGAAGTTGAATGGCTCAACATTTTCAAACCCCATCCTTCAACTGCTCTGTAATTTTACTATTTTCTCTGTTAGGGCAAAGCTTCCTACATAATGCATTAGAATGACTTTAAAGGGATTCAAAGTTTCTGTTTTCTCTAGCAATTAAGAATTAAGTGCCGTCCAGTTTGGAACTTTGAGTTTACTAAAGTGGATAATCAGCATACTGTGACAGTTTGTATGTGGAGAACTTAAGAAAATAGCAGTTCTAATAAACTTTGTTTTGATCATTTTGAATTGAATACTATTAGATTTTTATAGATTAGCTAATTAACTTTGAAGTTTGTTTGAATTTTTATATGGATGAGTGGAGTAAATCTCTAGTTTTATAATGGCAATAATTATAATTTGTGACTATGTCAGAAGTTTATCCACATTCAGGAACAGGGCTTACTTAGCAGTCACTTTGTCCAGAAGAATTATTCTTGTATAAAGTTGATGAAAGGGTAACAAAATTGTTTTAAGAAATAAAAGAATAATTATAAGAGTAGGTAAAATATTTTCAAGTTAAAGATATGAATATGAAATAACTTAATGAATAAGAAACGTTATGAAATGAAACAACTGTCTCTGATGGTGGTTTGCAGTGAGGGAGTCCTGAAGCTGGAAATAAAGAGAAAAAGGTTTTACAAAGTTAAGCCAGGGGACAAAGGGAATATGTATGAGCTCAAAATGCACCTAGAGTTCAGCCGCATGTACTTGTGAATGCATTTTACAGAACCAGTTTGACAATACTACTTATTTGAGACGTATGTATGGTCAATTGGCATACACTTTTGATTGGCACTCGTAAGATGAATGTTTTCATAATCTCAGCGTACTCCATAACACTATCAGATACTATTTTATGGCTTGGCTACATGAAAGTGCTTTTAATTTCGGATATAGATAAGTGTAACTCAAAGGAGTTTTATGTATTGATATGAAGGAACAATAGGTCGTTTTGTGTATTGATATGAAGGAACAATAGATACTTTACCTGATTTGCTAGTTTATTTTCCAAAAATTGTTATAATCTTATACCATGTAGAAGAGACTGGAAAGGCAACAGGGTAACTGCTTCTTAAGGCCGTCTCAGGAAGCTCACAGCATGGTACGTGTGATGTGAAATTCCTGTTCCTGTATTCATGCTGTAGTGGTCCTTGATTGCTTGAGAGTAACTTCATTTTCTTTCAGCATTGTCCTTGAAATATATGAATGCCTAAGTCCATTATTGATGTATGTCAATAAAAAGCAAAGAAGCCATATGCTAAAGAGCAGATCTTTGAGTCATAAATGTTAGGCTTAGAATATACATGAAAATGATGTATGTCTGTCTTACTTTTCTGATGAGGAGGTGGAAACTCAGAGACATTCATTGCTTTTCTCTAAGTAGCATAGCTTTTGACTCCCTGTCCAGGGCATTTGTGTGTGTGTGTGTCTTTCTAATTTATTCTGTAGCATAGTGGTTAGGAATGTGAACTCCGGACCCAGAATGACTGGGTTTGAATCTTAACTCTATCACTTATTAGGTGTGTAAACTCAAATGAGGTATCTTACTACTTCCTCAATTTTTTCAGCCATAAAGTAAGGATAATAATAATACTGACCTTAGGGTTGATTTGATTACAAAATGAGTAAATACACATAAAGCACTTAGAATAGTGTCCATTGCATAGTATTATCAGCAGGTATGTTATGATTAGTATCATTATTAATCATATTAATTTATGCATTTATAAGACCTTAAATCCTAATTTACAGTAAATATGTTTCAAAATGATAATTTGAGACATTTGGAGAGTATGAGGTTCAGGCTAATAAAAATATTTTTAAATTAACTATGTGGAAACCTGAAAGCTCTGTATGGAAGCAACATGCACGCCATTGCAATTGCACCTTCAGGGTACAAAGCTCTGCGAAGTCTGCGTAAGGGGAAAGAACTCTTCCTACTTGGAGCACCGTTGCTAGGCTGGCTTGTGCGTAGGCTGACTCATCAGCCTATCTTATCATTGTGTAAATCTCACCTCAAATGTTTTAGCTGAGGAGGCACAGGCTTGGAAGAAAGGAAGCAAGGGTACATCTTGGTAGACGTTTTGAACTTCATGTTTTTTGTATTGGCACATTGCAATTGCTTCAGAAATACATCATTTAAAGCTAGGGATTGCGAAATGGAGAATTGCCTCCTTGTAAAAGTGAAAATGTGAACCGTAATGGTGAAAATCTGTAGTGCTCATTTCTACTTAAAATGTATTATTTTAAGGATTGAGATATTTATACTCCCCTGCTTCTGACTTTTCAACACACAGTGCTGAATCACAGGCAATTATAACGAATGTAGTACCATGTGCAGATAGTATTAAAGTATCGTTATGGTCACTACCAGTCTTAAGTTCTGCTGCAGGGATTTGGTGAGGACATAATTGTGACGGGTTGGTACAACCCCAAACGACTGGACCCTCCCCATTTGTCTTTCTCTCAGGTTGGCAGCCACAGTGTGCCTTCCTGACAGGGGCGGGCCCCGTGTTCTGGCATTTTAAAAAGGTGAACTTTTTATGTTGCTTCCTGTTAAATGTGTATATGAAAGTTTCTGCAGTGTTTTCCTCCTTAAAACCATGGTGATAAATTATTGTAGCAATCAGATTAAGATAAAAACTGGCAACCAACTTTTGTCTTCAGTTTAGTATGAATTCCACATCGATAAAGAGTTACAGGGAAAAAGGTGAGCTAGGAAGTAGGAATCAGATTTTTTAAAGAGAATATGGAATTTATTAGGAATCAGAGCTTTTTAAATACAGGAAAATCCCCAAATCCAATGAAAAAAAAATAGGTCCCAATCTCTGTGGTTCTTAGAGTTTTCTATAACCCAGATTTGATATCCTGCCACTTCCCTGCCAGGTCATATTCCATAGGTTTCCTATTGCAATATTTGTGTTTGACTTGGTTGATGCTAAATTAAAATTCAGAAAAATCATTGTTACTAAATATTTTAAGTAGAATTAAAGCCAATAAGGAATGCAGCAACAGATGGATAACAACATGGCTGTGACTGTGTAGTTTCAAAGTAAGACCGGCGATATTGCTGTAGGGCATCCGTTTTTGGTGATATTTTAGGTGAAAAATGATCCATCTTACCATATGGCAAAGCACAGAGAAAGTCTGCGCTGCGAGACCAACACAGCTGCTAAATGCATAAATGCGGTTCTGTGTTTAAAATATTTTCTACGACAGCTATTATGTGGCACTTTCAACAATTAATCTCGGCCTATTAATTGTCAATAACTGCAACTTGTGGTAAGCATCACAGATGTATGAAACGTGATCTCTGCGATAATTTACCTAGGAGTAAAGTGACAAACTATAGTTCTCAAGTTCTGCTGTGTGGATTTGGTAGTAGACATTCACATAACTACTCAGGACAAACTCTGATTAGTTAGTTATGATTTTAATAGTAGTGGAAACCGTATATGTAAGTCATGTGTATGTATGTATATAGAAATATGTGTGCTAGATCATTTTTAGTTTCAAGTTGTAAGTACGTGGAGGTTCCTGGTTGAATAATAGCATTAGAAAGATCAGAGACATTCAAATTAAAAAAAATTGTAAGTCAGTTGCATCTAAAATAACATTTTATAAATTTTTTATTGACTTAGAACTGCCAAGAACACATTTATGAATATGTTTTCCCCTCAATTTTCAAATGCATATTTATTTTTACAATTCACATAGGTCTTGGTCAGATCTTTAAATAAGACAATATATTGACAAGTAATTTTAGGAAAATGCGTTAATCAACTAAATTTTCTATCAGGCTTTTCCTGTGCTGCATTTTCGGTACATGTGGACTCTGTGATCTTTTCCAGCCTTTTTTTTTTATTAAGTTTAATGGGGGATGACACTGGGTAATGGGTAACACCATTATTCAGGTTTCAGGGGCATAATTTTATAACACATCACCTGTACACTCTGTTGTATGTTCACCACTCCAAGTCAGTGTCTCACCGTTTATCTTGAATGGATGCTGTTTGCATTGAGGATAAAATCCAGCTCTTTCTGTGGTCCCCGACTCCCTTTGCAGGTCATCTCACTACTCATTGATCACCAACCACATTGGCCTTTTCCTGTCCAGAATGATCCAAATCTTTTATCCCTCAGGTGTCACTTACGGTGCTTCCACAGCATCCAAGTTCTCTGCTTATCCACTCTGCCTGTCCATTTAAATGTCAGGTAAAAGTTTTTCCTACCAGTTTAAGTTAAATGAGATCCCTTACATTATCCTCATTGTTAGTCGTATTTTTCCTCCAAGGCACATGTCATGGTTTGTCATTATACATGCCATTCTCCTACCGGAAGCAGGAGGAAAACACTGTCTGCTTTATGTGCTGCTGCGTCCCTAGTGCACACTTGCTTGCTGCACAGGAGTCTGTCTCCCTGGACATACTCATTGCTTTGCACATGACCCCAAACAGTGTCTGTGTTCCCGGATTTCCCAAGACATTTTTCAGCTTGACTATCCAGAGTTAACTGATAATTGTTTCATTGTCTCTGATTTTGACTTTTTTGGAGATAGAATTTGATTGGCTGCTAATCCTTATAGTAATCAGATGTAACCTGGCTGGGAGGTGTGGTCCCCCGATACCAAGGTGGAAGGAATAGACACTGTGGTCAAGGGAGGTTTTTCTGGAAGAGGTTCTGGATTAGGCTGACAATCAAAAACTTCTGAAACAGCTGCCACTGTCATTTATCATAGGAGTATGAAGAATTCCAGTGCTCCTTTATTTACCATGAATTCCCGTTGGCTGCTAAGTGGCTCATTTATTAGTTATATGCTTAGAAAATTATAAGAAAAACTTTAATATTTTTACATATTCTTTGCTATCCAGGAAATGTTACCAGAAATAATAGTAATGTATTTCTGTAGTTTTCACATAATTATTTTAACAGTAAATGGAGGAGTATGAAATTATAGAAATTCAAGATGTTAAGGTAGCATCAGAAATAATATATGAAACAAGGTGTTCAATTACTTGGCAGACTTTAGTCCTGTCAGATTATTACATAAAATTTTTACTTCTTTATTAAACCAGTAGTTGTAAACCTTATGTCTCACAAAGAACAACTCATACATTTTGCATTAGGAAACTTACCAGGCCACAGTTTTGAGACTAGCTGTATACATCTTTCATTTAATCAGACACTGGGAAGCTAGTATCTGAAACTATGCTTTTGACTTCTTCTGGAGTCCAGAGTAAAATTAATGTACATGCCTAACTTAGGTCTTAAAAAAGCCTCATGAATATGTGCAAAAAACTGGCTTTGAAGTTCATCGTTTTTTACTGCCTGACAGTGTCCT
This sequence comes from Micronycteris hirsuta, assembly GCA_004026765.1. Taxonomy (NCBI): domain Eukaryota; kingdom Metazoa; phylum Chordata; class Mammalia; order Chiroptera; family Phyllostomidae; genus Micronycteris; species Micronycteris hirsuta. The sequence goes on from PVJI01033318.1 coordinate 11,156, forward strand.
GGGGTACATAGTGTTCCCAAATTCATCTTGGTATCTTCACAATTTTATGGGAATTTTACATGTAAAGAAATAGTGACTTAATGTCACTTTTGCCTCAGTGGTGGGACTGCTGTGATGTGGGAACTGTACTGAGGTGCTATCAGCCACCTGTGAGACAATTTAATGTAGCAAGGCGTCTTAAAGCTTTTCTGGCCATTTCTGTTTTCTCTCAAATGTAAGCTGTGCGAA